>PVIH01011980.1:0-65996 GCA_004025045.1 Sigmodon hispidus
TGTACTCACTCACTAGTGGTCTCTAAACAAACAAACAGGAAAAAAGGCAAACATGCCCAAGCAGCAAACCACAACCACTGAACAGCTTGGGATCAGAAACACCCTGGACTGACCCTTCAAATCCCAGTCCATCTATAGGAACACCTGACTCACTCTTGAGGGAGGGGGGACAAAACTGGATTTGGCCAGGAGTGAAGACTGATCCAAGCATTATTGGGCCAGTGGGACCATAGGACTGTCTGCTCCCTGCCAAGGGAGGGGATGGGGAGTTGCACAGAAGAAAAATGACCAGACGTGGTGGGAGGGGGAAGAGACCTTGAATAAGGATATACAGGGATGGAAAAAAAAAATTCAGAGGGAAAGCTGAACACAAAGAAAATATATGCGTAGCAATCTTATTTGCATTTCCACCCTTGATAAGCCATGCTTATGATTATTATCCTCTGTATAGTTATTGTTGACTCTTCCGCATTTTTAAATTCTTTTTACTGTTTTTTTTGATAAATACAAAATAAAGAAGGAAAAAAGAGAAAACTGATTCTCCTTTCTTTAGCAGCCATTGCCTGCTAATAGACCCTTAGAGCTGGTGAGCCCCTCCCAACTCCAGGCTGGAGTATTACTGGCTTGATCTATACATGTTCTGTACAGGTAACTAATAACCATCATTTGTGATTCTTAGTACTTGAACTAGAAGCACTAAGAAGTGAGAAGATTGTCAGTTTAGATGGTTAAGGTGTGGTCTATATTCCTCATATAAATACAGTTTTTAAAACGTTTTGAGCCATACTTGGTTGAACACATGGCTGAAGATCTCCCTGTTACAGAGGGCTGGCTGGAGTCTTAGCTTCCCTATCCTTCACGTTTGACATCATCTCAGAAGCACCACTACTGCCAACAGGGGATCACTCTCTTCTTTTCTCTCTAGCCACCAAATCATAAGCACTGACCTCCATACCTCGGACTTCCCAGTTTCAGGGATCTTCTGTAAGCTACCATTTTATTATCACTCTGGCACTGGGAACAGAAACTGAATCAAATTCTAAATTATTCCAGCTTTCTCCCGCCTTTTAAGATGATTTCTTTATGAAATAAAGAGTAAAACTAGAAAGGTTTAGTATTTTATATTTATAACACATTCTCCTAAATCAGTATGTTCGCCCAGAGGGAAGGAATGGGAATGATTAACTCCAGAGATTGATAACACGTATTCAGAAGCTTAGATGATTTGGGGCTCTGTGGCTTCTCTCTGTCTCTCTTTTCTCTTATCTGGAAGCATAATTGGTTTGTGAACAATTTGTGAATATTTATCCTATTTAAAAGGTTTTTTGCTAACATATTAATCACAGTTCCCCTTCCCTCCACACCTCCCACTCCCCTCCCCTCAGTCTGCTTCTCAAAGAGGCTAAGTCATGGCCTTAGTCAACAAAATCTGGCATATCAAGTTGAGGCAGCCATTTGGGGTTAGGGAGAAACCTGGTGCTAGGGAAATTCTCAGGATTCTACAAGGAGGACTTGAATTTTGTATCTTTAAGAGATGTCGACTTCAGAAAAGTTCTGTGGAGGCAGCAGGTAAAATAATGGTGGGGGTTGCCATTTGCTTTGCCTTTAAGGTAATGTTGGATTCATTGCTTTGGACAAAACCAACTTGGATGCCCTTTTACTGGAAAACATGGTGTGTTGCTTAAATATTTGTTCCCATGAATGCACTAGCTCCCTTGGATGTAGCCTGGGATCTGTTGCTGTTTGCAGAGTTTATGGGCTTATAAGGTTTGATTTCTTCTCTCCTCTCAGCAGGGGGCAGTGTTTGTCCTTCCACAGTTCTGGCTTTTCTTGCACAGAGTAACCTTTTAAATTCCTGGTCTCTCACAGACAAGGTTATATGGGGATATGATACTCAGGATGTGATAGAGTTGGGACTATTCTGGCAGATCTGGGACAAATGACATACCTCATCAGTCTTGACATTCTGTGGGGACATTTCCTCATCTATGCCGAGGACAGAGACCAGTAAACTGAATAATAGATAGCTCCAATGTTTCTCTAAAGGTCCTTTTTGGGGAACCGAGTGCAAAGATTTATTTTGTAATGATCCGTATTTGTGCAACTCTTTTCACACCACTGTTTTATCAGAGCAAACATGGGTTGTTTTTTGTGCTAATGAAGTTTTCTGTAATTTCAGTGGGTTGAGACTGTAAGTATTATCTTATTTTGTCATTATATAACTGTAAACCAGATCAGTTTATGTGTGCTTGGCAAAGACAAAAGTCTAAGAGCAGGGGCTGGAGAGATGGCTCAGCAGTTAAGAACACTGGCTGCTCTTCCATAGGACATAGAGTTCAGTTCCTTGCTCACAATGTCTGGAACTCCAGTTCCACAGGATCTGATATCCTCAGAAATAATGCAGACAAAACATCAATGCATATAAAACTAAAAAAATAAAAGAAATAAAGTAAAATTTGTTTTTTTTTTTTAAAAAGTGTGAGACCAAACTCAGAAAGTCTGCTACTCATAAGCTGGTGGTAAGGGAACCCAGCTGCTATCACTTCCTTTCAGGACATCAAAGGCAACCAACGGCCTGCTTTATAGAACAAAAAGAAGAAACACTGCCTTGTCCTTCTAATAGACCATTTTTAATATGGGAACTTTGGAAGCAGAGGGACTGTCTCATTAGTCCTTAGGCACAACCAGTAATATTTGGATGGCTACCACTGGGAAGGCGAATAGTTTGGACTTTGAAAACAATAAGGGTCATTTAGTTTTATGGGGGATCTCTCTCTCTCTCTCTCTGAGTAGGATGAATATTGTTTTTTTTTTTTTTTAGATTTTTTTTTGTGATCAGACCTTCATAATATTTGGCCGCTCTGCCAGCTGTTTACACCTAAGTAGTAATTCTTGGTGATTAAAAACATGGGCCCTGGAATCAGAAGGCCTGTTTTAACATTCTGAACTTCTGCTTCCTGGCACTGGGATCTTGGGGACATTAAACCTTCTGTAATTCAGTTTTCTTATCTTTAAAGTTGATTTGATAGGAGTATGTGAGAACTTTGTTCAGATTAAATCAATTCATAAACTCATATAGGGCATGATATAAAGTAAGTAGTCAATTAAAATTAGCCAGTATTTGTAGACACTGGTCACGTGACTTGAATTTGATGGATTTAAGACCCTTGAAAGCATCTGTCCATTCAGGACAAATTTTATCATTTTTACATTGTTTGCAATTCAAGTCCCCTTTCCTTAGGAAATAAAAGAAATTGAAGAAATGTGGTGGCTGTTTTGTATTCAGGGATGTGAGTACTATTTCAGCTCAATTTAGTAATTTGGTTGTTCTGACTCCAAGTCAACCCAAGCTTGCTTTATCTTCTCGCAAAGGTCTATGCTTCCAACTTGGTTAAGGCACTTCTACCAGCCTCCACCTCACTGGAAATCATTTCATTTGTGGGTAAGAAAACAGATGAGTTGTAAACATCAGTAATTATGATTTCACAATGCTTCTAGAATCCTTTTTCCCAATACTCAAGGAAAAATGAGAATGTATAAAGTACTTAAAATATTTAAAAGTGGAGACATTTCCTGATGTTCTGATATGAAATGTTTTTTTTACATACTGGAGACATTGGTACATGTTCCAGAACTTTATTTGCCAGTAAAGAATCCAGTATCCTTCAGAATAAAGAGCTGAAAATGTACTTTGCATGGGCTTCTCTGGTATCTGGACCATCAACATTTCTGACTTTGCTTTATGCTAAATGTTTAAGAACTCTTCAGGAAGGATCTCTTTTAGTATTTCTCTGGCTTAGTATTTTAGTTTTCATCTATACACTCTGCTGTTATTTCTAGAACACATTCATCTTTAATTATGGAAATAACAATTGCAGAAAGAAGGCCTGAATTTCTGCTTAATTCAAATACAGCTCTTCCTGGCTTTGCAGCTTGTGCGTGGAAGGTGATGGAAACTTCTGGAAGATAATTTTGGCCTTTTATCCTCAGGCAGTATAAAACTTATTTTCTATGTTTGCCTGAGGCAAAAGGACTGTGCAGTAGACACTGTCCAACAAGAAGTAGACGAATAGTTAGTGTGCTTTGGGTTATTATCAGGAATAAGCAATTAGTGTAAATCATATGCAATTGCCAATCTTGACAAATTTTGACCTATAATAATTACATACACTTTTACTTCATATGTTGCTTATTCAGTAAAAGGTGAGAGATTTTGGCTAATCTCATACTTGTCCTTAAGCAAATCCTCAACAGTGGTCCACTTTCCAATACTACCATCTGGTGGAGAGGGCAGCCAGTTGCCAGCATAATTCAAACCAAAGACTGAAGAAAGTATGATCTACCTCATCAAAGAAAGACAATCCATTACACTTGGTGATGGTATAAGACCACAATCTACTCATTGCTCCAGTCTTTGTGAACCTGTCTGAATTTATTTCCTTATTTATAACATGGAAATTTAATAATGGAATCAAATAGGGTACTACATTATAGATCACATACTGGCTCAATGCATTTAGCATAATTGGTTGTTGCCAAATGTGTCTAACCTTCCCTATATATCTGGAGAATGTACATTCAAGGTTGGTATCAGTACTGACTTGTATTTGGGGAAAGTTCTTATGCCTAATTGCCAGCTTTTGTTCAAGGGCACAGGGGCATCTTTGTCTTTCTGAAGGCTCTTTGCTGATGCTGCAGAGTGGAGATCCTCCTCCAATGCTCTTCTCTGACTCCCTCAGGCACAGCAGGTGGCCTATATTTAGAAGGGCATCAGCTGCTTTCCTGAACATTTGAATAATGCTTATAAGCATTTAAGGATGCCCCCCCCCGCTTCTGTTTCAGATGAGATCAGTCACATTTGGAAGGATGGCCATAGAGAAATATCTTCTTTTAGCATTGACTGTTTGGCAATCTTTTCAATATTTGTAGGGTCTTGCTGTTAGATCTGGTATGGAGGAAGAATAGCAGTAGAAAAATATGAATATCACCAAATGTTGGTTGCTACAAATTATATCTCATAACTTGCACAGATAATTTATTTGTGAGTAAACTTGACCTTCAGTTTTGAGTAATGTAATGACATGAGACATGTCATGCCAAGTGTTCTCATAGTCCACCATCCAAAGTAGAAAGCTAGAGAAAGAGATCCCACTTATTTTGTCTCTCATGAGACTAAAGTAGAAGATCATCTGTCAGTCAGGATGACAGAGAGACCTCAGAAGAAATCAACTATTTAGGAACCTTGATCATGGGCTTCAAGCCCCCAGAGCTCCTAAAAAGATAAGTGTCAGTTATTTAAGATCCAATGTGAATGTTTTGTTATAGCATCCTTAACAAGCTCATACATCACAGAAGCACACATTGGGTCTCATTCACGTCTCAAGATGTTCCACACTTCCCTTGTTTCTGCTTTTACTTTCTGTCTCTGAAGCTCTTTTTTCTATACCTACAAGCTAAGCAAGACAGCTCCTTTTCTATGTGTCTTAGTCACTGTTTTGTTGTTGTGAGGAGACACCATGACCAAGGCAACTTATAAAATAAAGCATTTCTTTAGGGGCTGGTTTACAATTTTACAAGGCCATTCTATTATCATCATGGTGAGGAGCCTGACAATAGGCAGACAGGCATGGTGTCAACTCAATAGCAGAGATCTCGCATCTGACCCACAAATTGCAGGCAGAAACAGAGAGATTGGGCCTGGTCTGGGTTTTTGAAACCTTAAAACCCACTCCTAGTGACACATTTCTTCCTACAAGTGCACACCTCCAAATCCTTCCCAAACAGTTCCACTAACGGGTGGCCATAGGGACCATTCTCATTCCAACCACCACATCATGCTTTATTGTTTACCCCAAACAGATTTTTTTTAACCTTTTATTTGTTTGTTCTACTCGCAATGATGGTGTTTGCTGAAAAAATGCATTCATCACTGGGTGGTGGTGGCACATGCCTTTAATGAGAGCCCTCTGAAGGCAAAGGCAGGCAGACCTCTATGAGTTTGAGGCCATCCTTATCTACCCATTTACTTCAGAGGTGTGCCCAGAGGCTTGTCTCCTAGTTAATTCCAGAATGTCTGTGAGGGATTATCTTGAGAACATTGATTATTGTAGGAAGATTCATCTTAGCTATGGGTGGTACCATTCCCTAGGCTGGGATCCTGGGTTATATAAAATGACTAAAACAAGCAAAGGATGCATTCATTGCTCTCTCATTCATGGTCATGAATGTCATGTGACCAACTGTTTTAAACACTCATGACCTTGATTTCTTTGCCATGGTGAATTGTGCCTTTGAATTGTGAGCCAGAATCAACCTTTTGTTCTCTTAAACTGCTTTTGTTAATCTTTTTTTTTTAAAAAATCAAAACCACAGGAAAAATAGCTATGATGACACCCAAACAGATGTGATAATAACAATAATAATTCTTATTTTTTTTGTCAGTGTCTTCTAAGCAAAGATTATCTGACAAATCAAGTCTATTACTTCTCGGAGAGAGATTCTGCCATGGGGACCCATGGGGAAATCTCAGACACGGACTGATAGTAAGAGTTTATAAGATTTGGGCTTTGTTTTATTTTTTTTGAGAAGGGCTAGGAGGCTTTGCTTTTTGCAGTGGTTGGCTGCTGTCAGGACATGGGGCTAATTTCATGATTGAGCATCTTCATACATTTCCTGTTTCAGGAAAGCCAGCTCTAGAGCAAGTCTAATTTTGTGATGAGGAAAAGAACAGCTGCCATTTGTATCAGCCAGGAGAGGGAGGTGATGAGTTATTCTGTGTCTTTGACATGCTCATTCCCATTCCAGATGTGGCTAGAGAGCCCAGCTGTTTTTCTGTCTTTTCCATCACAGTCATAGGGTGGCCCCCTTTGTGTTAAAGTCTGTGGGATTGATTATGTACAGTAGGAAAGTATCATGGTCTGGTTTTGATTTTGCAGACCAGTGGCAATAAGTTCTGTCCAGTTAAAGCTGGATGCAATGATCTTGGTTTCTGTGGGGTCATTTTCTGTGGTTGAAGTACTTGAGGACTGAAATGGATACTGGCAGTTTTTTGGACAGGAATATTCACAGATGATCTCACAGAGTGCTGATGGGTATCATTGAGGGTCCAGCCAAGTTGGAGAGGTTTATTGTACAAATGAAGATTATGCATATGTGGTTGTCTGCCATGTTATTTGTAGTACAGCTGTTACAAAATTGAAAGTGTGTACTAAAAGATAAACAAAACAGGTGGTGCTAGTGGTACATGTTTGCAATCTCAGCAACTTGGGAGACTGACACAGGAGAATCATGAGTTCAAGGCCAGCCTGGGCAACTTAGTGAGACCCTGTCTCAAAATAAATAAGAAGCAAAATAAAGGTCAATGTTGGGGGATACACTCAGTGATAGTGCTCATCTGTCATGAAGAAGGCCCAAGTTCACCTGGACTACTAGAGAAAAAATAAAATGGGCCTCACAGTTATAAATTGATCTCCTTTCAGATCCCTTTTATTTGTCGGACATATGGCTTCTTCTAGGACAGATGCAGGAGCTGTGACAAGCAGTCCCTCCTCTGACTACCATGTCCTTCTCATTGTCCTCTTCTGATAGAGGATGTGCACACACAGTCTATTTATAGAATTTGCTTCATATCAAGTGGCGTTTGGTACTGCCACTGTGTTGCTGGGTGGCTCCAGAGCATCTTAGCTGTTGCCTTGTTACACAGAGATTTTTATGATGGAAAACTTATTTTTTTCATCTTCTACCCAGGGCCCTGGCACAACCTCATGGAGGAGAGATGAGGTCAGAGAAAAATCTGGCAAGCGTACATCTAGTTTTTACAAAAGCCAGTGTCCTTTACTAGATGTTCCTTGGCTTTGGATTAAGCTCAAATGCTTTGTAAAGCACCTAAGGATCCCAGTCATGTTCAGAAAGACCTGCAACCCCAGGGAGTAATCACCACTTTCCAACCTGGCCCCACCATCAGGAGACATGCCTTTTCCTTTGGCTTTGAGTTGGTCCTGGATATGGCTTACTGATGGGACCCAGTAGTGAACTATGGTGAATGGACTCACTGAATAAATGAATGACTAATCATGCAATCAATCAATTTAGAATCAATTTTCAATCTATGCTTCTGTGGGAATAACTGATGCACTGAACACACGGAATATCACCTTTTAGAGGATACTGTAATCAAAGGAGATAAAAAATGTGTATGTAGTTTTCTATTCATATACTAGCCAAGCCAACCCTGCTTTGCTTCTGTGGTCACATGACACTGAGCAGACTCGGGATGGTATAGATGCAGATTCTATCTATCTATCTATCTATCTATCTATCTATCTTCTATTATCTATCAACTATAATTTATGTACACATACATATATACACATACAGGGGGGAGAGAGAGAGAGAGGACGGGAGGGAGTACACCATCTTTGATCAGTGTCTATTCTCTGTATTTTCCCACCCTCTCCATACCTCAATCCTAGCTGTATTGTAGTCCTTCCATGATTTCTATAATTAGATATATTTGATTCCTAATGTGAATTCTAATAGCACTTATTTTGCCCTATGATCCCTCCTTTTGGTACATGCTTTAGCTCAGTGGCCAGATGTTTCATTCATTTATTACCTATTCATTCCCTTACTCATTCAGTATGTATTTAATGGGTGCATGCTGCTAGGCACCAGGAATTCATGATGAATGAGACAAATATCTATGTTCCACGGTTTATAAATTAATAAGGGTGAAGGAATACACTAGCCAAATTTCACTGAGAGAAACTGAATGAAAAGGTGGTCTGACAGGGTTTGTTATATGAGCTGGGGTATGTACTTTGTAGATGAGCAGACAAAGCTGAAATCTTTAGGGCAGGCTATTAGGACAAGGGTTTCCAACATTGGAAGTTAAAGCTGCTGTTCTCAGATGAAATTCCTTCCCCCCCCACCATTTTTTTCCCCTGAGAGACATTAGTTCTATTGCAAAGGTCTATCAGTTCACCCAAGCCCCTTTAGAAGGTGTAGGATGATCTCTCTTACTGAAAGTCAACCACTTATATGAGCTTTTATCTTTCTACATAATGTCCCCATAGAAGACCTACATTAATGTTTGTTTGAGTAGGTGGGAACTCTAATCTAGCTTCATAATCCATGAAACTGATCACCACAGGGAAGAACATGAAAGACCCAGTTAAAATACCACATATTTACAGAAATAGAAATTATATTTTCTTTGCTTAGCAATAACCTTAGTGTCAGACTTAATGTTTAATTTTGAGAGTTACATGAAGACTTGTCTCGGGAGCTTAAGGAAGCCATCAGATTTACTGAGTCTGAAGTGAATGAGCAATTCTGAAGCCTGAGTCCTACTCTGTACCAATTGTCCTTGTCTCTGGTAATTCAAATATGTGATTCAAATAATTTTTGAGTGTTGATAATAAATATTGTAGTGGATTTGAATTTAAATTTTTATACATGCTTTTGTATAAAAGCCATCTCTCCAGCATCTTAGGATATGAATGCTTATGTAAATTAGAAACAACTGTTTATGCCAAACACGGTATTATTATAACCATTGAGATAAAGTAAATCATTTTCTTGCACTTTAAGCACACAGAGGACAGAAAGCCTGTATCTGTCAGTTTTTCAGTTACGATAAGGAAGGCAATGTTGCACATACAAAGAACAATGCCCCTCGATTCTCAGGAGGATCATGCAAAAGATATTTACTTACCAAAAATTTGCTTTGGGTTTTCACGGCAGCTGACCCATGGAAAGCTCACATGCTTTTCAACCTCAGCATGTGGCTCATTGTAACTAAAGCATAGAGGAAAGGCTGTAGCTCTGGGAGTGACATCTGCTACATGTTATGCCATTGTTCATTGTCACTTGGCCAGACTTCAGAAGAAAATGTAATACAAGCTTGTGTACATGATAGCTGGAAAAAAATAGATGCTGATGAACATTAGTGTCATCTAGACTGTTAGGTATTTTATCTCTGAGCTTAGTTTACCAAGTGTTGCATAGGAAAAAATTACTAGATATTGGGCAAATTTATATACTATCTCTCCTATGCTTTTAGATATTATGTGTGATTGTATGTGTGTATATGTCTTTCTCTTTGTGTGTATATTTCTCTTTGTATGCTTCTCTCCCTCTGGTGTATATGAGATGTGTATGTGTGGTATGCATGCATGTATGTATGTATGTATGTATGTATGTATGTATGTATGTGTGGTGGTGTTTGTATGCCAATGTTTTTCAGTATATTAGCTTGGCAGGTCTATGGTGCCTCTAACTTGTGATTCTTAGGAGTAGAAGAACAGAACTGACACATCTATTTTACTCCAAGTGGGGTATGAACAGCTACAGGGATAGTGGCTGGAAGTGTCCTTAGCACAAGGTTCTCCATCTGCTCATCAACTCTTAGAGATTTTCCATATTTATATATATATAAAAAAGAGGACAACCCTTTGGGAGTGCTTCACTAAATAATAAGAAAACTACAGCCTCATCTCATAGGCACAAGAAATTCCTCAAAGCATAAAAAAAACTTAATTCAAAAATATGATATGTTTGAGAACAGGGGAACATCTTTCTGTTTTCTGTAGCCTGCTCATGTCACTGTGCAGTGAACCTGGCTAAGTTTTGTGGGGAATAAATGATAAAATATCTGGATTGTGTCCATGGTCAGATAAATATCATTGGATAGCACACTTCCCAGTATGTTTGATCTGCCCAGCTCTGAAGAATGGTGGGATAACTAGGAAACACAGACAGTCTGTCCTGAAAGTCAGGACATATCAAGAAACATTCCTGTGACTTTCCAATCTTCTGCTTTTCAAGTGCTGCCGTAAGAGATGTCACCACCTCAGGGAGGAAGTCATCCACATTGACTCCATAGAATGAATTCTCCATGAACCCAACATTCTGAATGAGATAAAAATGAGGATTTTTTAACTCTACTTTTTTTTACAGCACCATGCCCAGGAGGACAGATTTAGAAATATTTGATTTGTATTTCATGTTTTCAGTTGAAAAGTTAGAAGTGTGTATGCATCTTGTTCTAATTACATTTGAAAGTTTTCCACCACCTAAATAGTCTGCCAAAGAAACATTTCCCTGTACCAAATTATACTCACAATTGGCAAGCCTGGTTTGTATATGCCTTAGAATAATTAATATGACCTTGTAACAAAAGCATCTGTTTGAAATCCAAGATAAATGCATTCATTAGCTTTTATGTCAACTCTGTATTGTTACCATTAACTAAATAAATCTTCACTAAGACTGTCCATGTTTTAATTTCTTAGTATTAAATGTGACTGGCGACTACTGTGTTGAACATCCTGAGTGTGGAAGACATTGTTTCATCATAATATAGATGTATTTGCTGGCATGTCTCTGAATGAATACCAGAGCTCTTAAAAACATTTGCCTCTATCTAAGACCTGAAATACTCTATTGGATAGGTATGAGAGTGCACAACCTTGTCTTGTTCGTGATTTTAGTGGAAATGTTTTTCGAATTTCTCTTCTTTTAGATTGATATTGGCTATGGAATTGTTGCAAATTGTCTTTATTATGTTGAGGTATGTCCCTTATATCTCTAATTTCTTCAGCATTTTTACTATTGAAGAGTGTTGATTTTGACAAAGGCCCTTTTCTGCCATTGAGATGACCAAGCTGTTTGTTTTTTTTCAGTCTATATATTTGGTGTATTACATTTATTGATATACATATGTTAAACCATCTTAGCATCTGAAGGATATAGGGTATACAGTTAGGGAGAGAAAAAGTCAAGGTACGTTTATTTTCATATCATATAATAGTTTATCATAAGTGATACCCAAACATTCTACCAGAAAACTCCTAACAGCTGATAAAGACTTTTGATAAAGTAGTAGGATACAAAATTATTATACAAAATCACTAGCTTTCCTATATAAAAATGACAAATGGACAGAGGAAGAAATCAGAGAGACATTGTCTTTCACAATAGCATTGAAAGATATTAAATATCTCAAGGTAATATCTTGAGGTAAATATCTTGATGTAACAAAACTTTAAGAAATTGAGCAAGATATCAGAAGATGAAGATCTCTCATGCTCATAAATTTATAAGATTAATATACTAAAAGTAATCTACTAAAAGTAATATCTAGCTGAAAGTTTTTCTGACCCATTTGGGCCCCTGGTCCAGACAAAGCTCTCCCACTTTGTCTTGAAGCCACTTATATAATAATTATTCAGAAGCTTATATTAATTATAAACTGATCTATGGATTATGCTCATTACCAACTAGTCTTTACAACTAACTCAACCCATTTTTATTAATCTGTGTATTGGCTGTACCTGTGTTCCATTACATCTTGCTTTCTGGGCAGCAGCCAGAAGTACTTCTTTGACTTTGTCCTCCTGCTTGAATTTCCCATCTGCCTCTAAGATGCTTTGCCATTTCTTTATTAACAAATGTAATCCTTCCCAGAACTTGAAAGAATATTTTCAGCTTCATATGAAAATACCAAAAAAAAGACCCCAGGATAATTAAAACATTCCTGAAAGATGGAACAGATGCCAGAGGCATGACTGTCGCTGTCCCTGATCTCAAATTATACAACAAAACTATGGTAATGAAGATGGCATGGTATTGGCATAAAAACAGGTATGCTGATCTTTGGGACTGAATTGAAGACCAAGACAGAAGTCAACACACCCGTGAACACCTGATTTTTGATAAAGAAGCCAGAAATACACCATGGGAAAAAAGACAGCATTTTCAACAAATGGTGCAGGTTAAACTGAGATGGATGCATCAAAAGAATCCAAATAGATACTTAATTATCACCTGCAGAAAACTCAACTTCAAATGGTTCAAAGACAACAACATAAGAGTAAATATGTCAAATCTGACAGAAGATAAATTGAGAGAATACTCTTGAACACATTGGCACAGGATAAAGCTTTCTGAACAGGACACAGATAGCACCAACACTAATGACAATTAATTAATGAGACCTTATGAAACTGAAAAGCTTCTGCATGACAAAGGACACTGTCATTTGGAAAAAATGATAGGCTACAGAATGGGAAAATTTTTATCAACTAGATATCTGATAGAAAGCTAATATCCAAAATATATAAAGAATTAAAAAAAACCCTGGAAGATCAAGAAAACAAATAACCCAATTAAACATAAGGTGCAGATATAAGCAAAGAATTCTCAAAAGCAAAACCACAAATGACCGAGAAACACTTAAAGAAATGCTCAATATTCTTAGTCATCAGTGAAACGCAAATCAAATCTACTTCTGTCCTATTCTCATTTTTTTTTGTTTTCTCTTATCATATTTTATTTTATTAGTATTCCTTAGACAACTGTTTTTCAAGAAGAGACAGAATGGGTGTGGATCAGATGTGTGGATTGGGGAGAAATGAGGAAGAGCTGTGGGAAGGGAACTGCAATCAGAATATATTGAGTAAAAAATATATTTTATAAAAAGAAAAAATACTTCCTCTCTACCTCAAATGCATGTATTAATTCTGTTATGGTTGAGTCACTGAAGGGCTGTGTTACTTGTCAGCCCAAGATCCACAGAAGACAGAGTAGAAAGACTGTAAGAGCAGAGGTGGTAGATACCTTCAGGGAAGCAGTGTTTTCTGACATGACAGGACAGTTGCATGTAAGAACTCACAGCATTTGTGACAGCATACACAAGACCTGGGCAAGCTGTAGCCAGACAAAGTTCCAGCACCCAGCAGGAAAGATGAAGATGGAGTCCTACCAGCTGAGGAGCCAGCGGCATTTGATAGCTAGTGGGAGAGGGAGATTCAGTCTTCTTTAGTGATGACTCCCTGGTAGACTAACCCCACTTCAGAGCAAAACCCAATCCCAAGACTAGCTGGGCTACCTGAACTAGACTTGATGAGGAAAGAAAAAAACAAACAAATGAAAAAGAAGTGATCTCAAAGTTGAGCAGGAAGGGGCAGGAGGGTTAAGAGAATGAAAAAGAGAGAAATTGAGAGGGGTAAATACATTCAAAATAAACTGTATAAAATTCTCAAAGAATCTCATCTATCTATCAATCATCTATCTATCTATCTATCTATCTATCTATCTATCTATCTATCTATCTATCTAAAGATTGTACCGGACAAAGAAGACATAAAGAACTTCTAATCCGTTTAATGTGTGAATCACTTGCTGTCACTGGTCCCTGTATATTGTGTGGTCTTTTGATGTCAAAAATGACTTTTTAGGGCAAGCAATAATTTTGTCATGGTTTTGTTTTGCCTAAGATATTCAGCTACAGCAATGCGTAATGACTGTTGCCTAGCATTTAAGATGGTATGCAAGTTAAATTATAGTTAAGAAGAAAAATCATCTTATAATCACGGAACTGTCCTTCCAGATTATCTTATATCAGATTGGAACATTTAGCACTATCATATTCCTTTTTCCCAAGCCTATCTATAGATTTTCTTTTTCTCGTACTAACATCAACAATAAAGGCACATATAAACCAGTCATAATTTCTCTCTTATTTCCAGATGAAGATGATTAAACTGCAAACTTCGATTTTAACATAAATTTTCCTTTACTTGCATAACTGATGAAAGCTGAAGAAGCGCTAGACACATATACCCACAGGTGCTATTGTTTTCCATGAGGAAAATACTGATGAACTGTTAACGCCAATGGTCTTGGGGTCTGGAGGAGGTTAAATCAGCTCTAGCATGGTTGTTTAATTTCCCTTTAAGAAGCATAAAGGTTTTATCAAGTCAGTACACTCTACAACACAATAAGCTCCTTTTCCTATCAAACTGTGAGGGAATTCTGGAGTTGGTAATGTGGTAAGTTCAGCTGATTACTTGTCATGGAAGATGTTTCTCTAAATACATATGAGCAATGTCTATCTTTAAGTAAACTGATTCTTCCTGAAGTTCAGAATTAGGTTCACTGAGACCATTTAGAGAGGCTAATATGAAACTGTACCTTTTATTAAGGAGGATGATGATGTACACATACTGTGCTGGTGCTGAATTGTGACTTCCAGGGATGCCAATCAGGTACCTGCAGCAGGTACCACTGGAATGAAGGCATCTTCTCTTGTTTTAAGAAGAGTTACCTTATGAGATATATTGTCACGATGATTACTAATAAGCATGTCTGGCCTGGTTGGAATGGAAATATTGGGGTAAATTATTTGTGTTTTAGCATCTATGTCTTCTCTTTATAATAAAACTTTATCAATAATGCTTACTGCATTTATATGACAAATAGTATAAAAATGAGCTACTTTGAGGTTATGGAAGAAAGACTTCTCCCTTGTGGTTATTAGATAAGAACTAAATTTATTAGTTCATTATCCTGAATCTATTTGCGTCAACTTTGGGATGGTGTGATCCAATTAATCAGGGCTCTTTGCTTGGAGCATAAGTTTTCTAAAAACAGACCAAGAAGAGAACTTGTGTTTCAATTGCTGTAGATTCTTATGCAACAGTAATGCTGTTTTTCAAAGTATCTTCTCTCTAAATAGCTCAGGCTTCCTGTCTCCCTTATCTTAACTGTAAAAAACTTCAACTTGAGTTTAAAAACTAAGTTGTTACTATTAAGGAAAGGAAGAAGAAAAAAATTGTCTTTAACATGAAATCCTTAAGATATGGCAATGGATTTACGAAGATTATCCTGTTTATTTATTCATTTATATGTTTATTTTATTTTACTGGGATGCAGTCTTACCATGAAGATGGGCCAATCTTGAAATTTTTCTCAATTAACTTATCCTAGCCTAGGCCTTCGCTCTAAATTAATTAATTAAGTAGTTGTATGTATATGAGAATTTTGTCTGTAAGTATGTCTGTTTGAATTGTTTTTCCTAGTGTCTTCAGCAAGAAAAATACATTAGATTCCCTTAGAGTGGATTGACAGATGCTTGTGGGCTTCCTTGTGGATACAGGGAATCGAACCCTGGTCCTCCACAACAGCAGCCTGGGCTCTTAACTGCTTATCCACTTCTCCAGTTCTATCTAGGCCATCCTAATTTTTCTCCATTCCTAACATTTGCTCAAGATATTTTGATATGACCACAGCTATGCAGGTAAACAAAATCTGAGTATAGAAACCAAACTTTTACTGATACTAAATCATGAAGAAATTTGTTTAAAAATAATCATTTGCTCGCTACATAATGTTGCCATTCATTAAAGATGAAATCAAATTTCCATAGTAACAAAGAGGATGCACTTGTTTATTTTTGCATAGAGAATTAAATCATGGCTTAATATTTAATTCTGCAAGATAGAAAGTATCATCAAGGTTTTGGAGAATTGATCAATATTTTGCTTTTGTAACCAACAGTGTTTCTGTTGCTCCTTTTTAAGAATTTATAGTACAAAATGGTTGAAGTATATGTGTGGCCATTTAAGAAATTAGAAATTCAGTCATATTACAAAACCAAAATTCATTAGATAAAATGATTTTTTAAAATAAAACACAAGTCAGCAACTCAAATACCAGTTTTAAAAAATCAAACATTCTGACACAATATAATTTAGAGATATACTAATTTATTCAACATACCAAGGACTAATGACAAGGAAACATTGAAAGCCTTCATTTTTCATAATGAAGCCATTGTGTTTTTATAAGGGCTGAAAAGTTTGTATGTTTAGAAAGAAACACTGTATCTCATAACAGTTAAGAGTCTGGAATCTGAGCAAAGGTGTTTCTAGAACTCTGTTAGTGTGGTGTGGTGTGATGGCATGCTCAGTACAAAATGCATGTATGTGTGTTCGGAACCATGGCTGCAGTGAGGTCACATTGTGTAACAGGAATGAGCTTTTCATTTTGAGTTTTGTTGCGATTCATACTTCACTCTTGCCTGTTTTTGTTTGTCGTTTGTTTTTATGTGAGTCCTACGTTCAGTTACATCACTCATTCAGGTTTGCCACTCACAGTTTAAGAAACCGAGCTGTAGTCTACTGAGTGGTGGGATTACTGATGTATCCCGTCAGGTCTGGCTAGGGTTATATCATTATTAAGTCTCATAAACTCTTTGGTATTTAAACTGCTAAACAAATGACTCAGTATAGCAAAAAATAACTGTGCTTGGGTCAGATCCACAGCCACACTCATGTTTGGCAAGTACTGTACCACTGAATACCTCTGGTACTGTAAAAAGGAAAAGCACTTCATTGAATTCTAGCTGTACCAGGGAACTGTATCTAAGCACCCAGTAGTTGAAGAGTATGAAAGGAAAATGTTAAAGTCTATTTGTGATGAACAATAGGGACAATTATGACAATTATTCTTTCTACTATGCTGTGTAATTAACCCTTGAAAACTCTAGCATGAAGCATTTTGTTATATTAAGCATTCCAGCTAATATAACAATTAGTCCAGCTAGTCTAACAATAGCTGTCTACCCAAGTAGAAGGTCCAAGAATTCAATAGTTGTTCAGTGCATGAGCCTAGATGTCTTAGATGGTCTTCAGTATATTCTAGAATTCCAAAGAAGTAGGCTCTGATGTCAGTGAGGGAATGGACTTGCCAGTGAGAGAAAGCTTGCAAAGATAGTACAAGCTTCATTTTTCCATGTCCTTCCTTTAGGCTGCCAGCAGATGGCTTGGCCTGGGTAAACATAGATTACCCCATCTCGAAGATCTCAATTAGAAGTGGGTCTTCCCACTACAAATGATTTAATTAAGAGAAATTCCCTCACATGTGTGCCCAGCCATTTGGGTTTTAGTTAATTCCAGATGTAATCAAGCTGGCAACCAAGAACAGCCATCACAGATGCTCTATCTCTGCCTGATGATGTGGTCCTCGAAGGGAAAAACAGACTCAGTGGGATTGTCAGCAGAAATACTTACACATAATCTTTCCAGCATGGGCAGGCTCTCATGGTTTGAATATAGAACTCTTCAATGGTAAATTCTCAAGAGCATTGAGAAGAAAGTGTGTGGCATTTAATGGCTGAGCCTTAGAAGCTATTTAGCACCACATCTATGAAATACTTTGCATGAAGTTAGAACCCAACCCAGATGTAAGCACCAGGCCGTAGATAACACCAAGCTAGAAAACACTGTGTGTAAGCCAAGGACAACTGTTCTTAGAGTTAAGAATTATTGCAATGATTTAGTCAAGTTCATCAGATATGATACTGATGGTTTTTTGGTTTGATGTCAATTTTAACAGACTTACATAGGGCAACAGTTTCTAGAGAAGACAGGCCAGACACATACATTTCATCTCACATAAATCTATTAAATATTCTAGGGGAGGCACTGAATCAGCTCGTCAGTCAGTGGTTCTCAGCCTTCCTAATGTTGCAACCCTTTAATATAGTTCCTCATGTTGTGATGACTCCTCCTTACAACCATGAAGTTATTTTTGTTGCTACTGCATAACTGCAATTTTACTGTTATGAACCTCATAACATATACATATAGATGTTTATGATTGCTCTTTGGAACCCCCTTCAAAAAGGATAGCTAAGGCCTGAATGGAGTTGTGACACACAGGCTGAGAAGCATCATTTTTTAATGTTTGCATCCAATATTAACTAAGCTGTTTAAAAAGATGATCAGCCTGAACTTTAGAGGTTTTAGAAAGGAATATATTTGTGTTTCTGAAAATTCAACACAACAGTATGTAACAGCACATTCTTAATGGTAAAGTAGTAAAAATGCTTGTTCTATCCTGAGCAATTAATTAATTTACAGTAGTCCACTGAACCTTAATTAAATTGTTCATGCTCAGTCATATGTATACTCCTGTAGCCATAGAATAGAGAAATAGAATGCAATGGTTTGCCTTCCTGCAGGGGCCTTGAAACATATTAATTTCCAAGCAAGCAGATAGAAAAATGTAAACTAGTAGTCACTGAAATGGGACAAATAGGAGTTGTAAGAGCCATACACAAGTGTCTATGATAGGAGAATGTGTATTGCAAGGCTAGAGAGTTGCTTGTGTATGGCTTTGCAGTCCTGTCTGAAGATGTCAGGAGGAACTGCCTTGGCTGGAGCAGATTGTGTATGAAAGCATAGGAACTAGGTTATAACTTCGTCTTATCAAAAGTTGATGAATTGTTTCATTCTGAGCACTGCTTGGGGATATTGGAGAGACTTTTATTTTTAAGAAGCTGAGTTACAGGGCTGGAAAAGTGTAAGCAGAGTGTATAGCTCCAGAAGGATTGTGCAAAAGTTGCAATCTTAAAATTTTTAACTGTCTCCCCAAATCTTAAGAGCTCAGCTTTCAGGTAAAGCTGAGTATCCCCAATTAAAAGCTTTTTTCCCCCCACGACTCTGAGCTTGTCCCTTGAAAAGTTCTCTTGAGAATCACCTGTCAAAAATATTCTTGGCACACATGAAAATTAGGTTTATAAATATTTCGACCAGGTTTAGCACTGTCACTCTATACTTAAATATCATTTTTTAAGCAGGCACCATTTATGGGTGACATTTCAAAAATGACGTCAAATATTCAGAGATTTTGTATCTCTGATCGTCCCTTAGCATTCACAAGGTATGTGGTGCATGTGAAATGTCTTCTGTCAGCTGTGTTTGTCTCCTTGGCTTCAAATAGTACTGCTGTTTGGAGAGGGGATCACGCCTGTGAGTCTGTGTGGCCCAGCTATCCAAAATAGATTGTGTGAGCTTGGCCTTGATGGCGATATGTCCAGATGCAAGCGCAGTGACATAGACACTGGACAGCTAAAGAAGTATAAAAAAAAACCTTTGTGACTATTAAAAAAAAAATCACCTGGGGGCTGGAGAGATGGCTCAGCGGTTAAGAGCACCGTCTGCTCTTCCAGAGGACCCGGGTTCGATTCCCAGCACCCACATGGCAGCTAACAACTGTCTGTAGTTCCACTTCCATGCAAACACCAAGGCAAATAAATAAATGAATAATAAATAAAGTTTTAAAAAAAAAAAAAATCACCTTATTATCCATCACTGGCAAAGCCACTTCAGTTGCCAGACCTTTTGTGTCATGGTAGACCAAATAAATATTCATAAATTATAAGCCAAAATTAATATTTTTTTCTTTTGGTTTTGTCTTGTGTATGTTTTGCCCTTTAGGGAAGGGGGTGATGTGGGAATGTTTTTTTTGTATGCTGTGAATATAATTCTTTAAATAAAGGAACTGTTTTGACCCTTGTTGTAGAAGTAGGCAGAGTAATTGGAGCATAGGTATGAGAAGGAGGGCTGAGTCAGAGAGAGACTCAAGCCAGCTGCCAAAAAAATATGCATGTAAGGTCTCACAGGTTTGTCATGGGACACATGGCAAGACAGATTAATGGAAATGGGTTGAATTAAGATGAAAGAGCTAGCTAGCAATATGCCTGAGGCATAGGCCAAACAAGATGAAATTAGTATAAATGTCTGTGTGTTTCTTTGGAACTTTGGGATTGATGGTCCAGGTAAGTAGTATCAGCAGGTCTGAACTGTGGGGCTAGCAGGGCCAGAAACCTCTTTCTAAAGGGAGTCACAGAAATCAGAAGACCTGATACAAGAAGCATGCCTATCTATTGATTACTTACAACAACCTTGTAACAAATGGTTAATGACTTTTTTGAAGACACACCGAAGTTCAGTGTCACAGAAGATATTAAGCCACACTCTTCCATTCTCAATGCAGTCTTTGTCTTAGTTAGGGTTTGTTTCTATTGCTCTGAAGAGACACCATGACCATGGAAATGCTCATACAAGAAAACATTTATTTGAGGTGGCTCACTTCATTATCATTATGGTGAGACATCACTGCATGCAGGCAGACATGATGCTGAAGAAGGAACTGAGAGTTCTACATTTGGAACCATAGGCAATAAGGAAGTGAACTGAGTGCCATATTGTGTGTAGCTTGAGCAAATGAGACCTCAAGGCCACAGTGACATACTTCCTTCAAAAAGGCCCCACCTACTTCAAGAAAACTACACCTCCTAATAATGCCACTCCCTTTGAGCTTATAAGAGCCAGTTACCACAGTCTTCCTTCAGACAAGCCCCTTCACCCCTCCCATCAAGGCAGACACGCATAGAACTTTATCTCTGTATAATGGAATTATAGAATCCGTATCTTATTTTAAGTCACCCCCCCCCAAATTGGCTCTGTGCCAGTAGTCTGCCTATCCTTGAACTACTGGGATAATGGAGAAGAATAATACCTAGCCTTCCTTTGTGGTAAGTTTGTGTTGAAAAATCTTAATTTGAATGAGTAAATTTAAAAAAATTCTCACTAAGATACATACACAAGATGAAACTAAAAACTGTACAATATGTACAGAAATACTTGGATGGATCTTACATTTCCATTGTGTGATCAAGGCCTTCCATGTTTTAACTCCAGCTACTTCCACATGCTAGGCCCTCTCATTCTCCCACGCTGTCTGTCTGTCTTCCAGTCCTCAGACCATTGCTCTCTCTTACCTACAATTACTTTGCCGGCAGCTTTGACATCTTTGTCTTTCCACATCTGAACTGAACTTTCAAGCAGAGAACAGGTACTGCAGTGTCACTGTGACCCAGCTGACCTTGGTGTCCCCAGTCTGTCTAAGTATGTGACATTTGACATACTAATGGAACATCAAGATTCTCTGTAGTTCTCCACAAAGTGCCAATGTTTCAGCTTTGAACACAGCTTCTTCACTCTCAGGTTATAGATGTCAAGGTCAGTTAAGTCACTGGCAAGCAGACCAGATGGGTCTTCACTAGTTGAAAGCAATGTGGCATATTAGAAAGGTATTTGGACATTTATTCTGATAACATTGTACCACTCTCCTCAAAGATTAAATATTTTACCTTCTCACTTGACATCAAAGTACCTGTTGTTCACATCATTCCTGACATGAATATTGTCTATCATTTTAATCTTTGATAATTTGATTTCATAATTTTTGTCAGTTTGCACTTTCCTAAGTACTAAACATATAGAGGTTCTTAATATGTTCTTTTGGTTACTTCCTTTTACTTATTAGAAAAACACACTGTGGGGGGGGGGGTCAAAAAAAAAAAGAGAAAAACACACTCATCTTCTCTGGTAAATTGCTTTTTTGTATTATAGAGGCTTTAAACAACCAGGTTCTTTTTGTATAATATTTTATGCATTGTAAATATTCTTCTGGTGGTTTTTGAGTTTGTTTGTAGCATTTTGTTACATAGTTTAGAAAATTATTTTTAGGAGCATAAATCAGTTGGATTAGTAGTTGAAGAAATTAAAATATTTATTATGTTCTTGGCTCAGATATTTATATAATTTATATTATTTAATAATATATTTTCATTATCAAGCTAGTTGGCTATATGCCTTTTTTAAAATCAATTTTTCTAAAAAGAGTAAGAGAGTGTGCACATGCCCACAAGAAGGGGGGAACCTTTATATGGTCCTTCCCTTCAAATTGAGCCAATGCCTATCCCAATTCACCCTTGGACAAAGTCTATTTTGTTTTTAGTTATATGTACATGCTTGTGCCTGTGTGTGAGTATGTGCACAGGAGTGAAGGTATCCACAGAGGCCAAAGGTGTCAGATCCTTGGAACTGGAGTTACAGAATATTTTGAGACATCTAACATGGCTGCTGGGAATTAAATTCAGGGTCACTTGGAAGAACAATGTGTGCCTTTAGCCACTGAGACATCTCCCCAGTCTAACCAAATATTTTGATAAGGATATACTCACCCTGATGATTTAGTTCAACCTGAGCCCATCTCTAGAGCCAAGGTGGAGACAGCATCTCTCACATCACTGGGGCTACATAGAAGAGGTGGATTTCTATTAATAACACCAGGAAAGGAGATGGGCTTCTCAGTATGGGGGCCACCATATGTGCTTTTTACCTTGGCAATCACCCATGTGGCCTTGGGTAATGAACTAATTTCCTTTATGCTGCTTCATGCCAAAGATCCTCCCATTGCTCACTGTTACTATTTCTGGACAGATTGAGATCAGTCAAATATTTCCAGCACATCACTAGCGACCAGCAGATTTGTGTGTTGTGATCTTTTCCCTATCCCTATCTTGTGTTCATTGGCTGGCTACAGGGAAGATTTCATAATGGAATCTTTGATAAGTGGGGCTTTGAAAACTGATCCACCCCTCCCACTTCTAAATGCATCTTGGAGTTATATTGTAAAATCAGATTTAAATTAATGCACCAGTGCTTTTATAGGCTGGTCACTGTCTTCAGGCTGAAAATTTGGCTGGTGCAAACCTTCTGTGGTATGTACAATGACATGGCTCTTTGTTGCTGTTTCATGTTTTATTTTGAATGGATGATTTGCACAACATGCTTAATAATGTTTAACATGTGATTTCAGGTTAAACATTGGACATATTTTAATAGAACTTCTAAAAATCACACTAGAGAATCCAGACACATTTACTTTTCTATAGTAATATTTTATTGCTGTCTCAAAGCTTTGGAAAATGTCAAGATCCATTGCTTTCTCAGCTCAAGGGCACTTTTACATGTTACATGTTTCATTTGAATGTGGTGAGGCCTGAACAAGGTTTGTGAGTGATGGGTGAGTGTAGTTTCTTTTCATGAGGTGAGGGTGTTGTCTTTCAAACAGCTTTTGGAATAGCCACTACATCCAGTTTCCTAACTCATCTGTTCTTGGTAAGTAAAACTCAGTTTCATCCACCTTCTTTCTCCTTATGTTGGGAGAAACACGGATACCAATGTGTGTGTGTGTGTGTGTGTGTGTGTGTGTGTGTGTGTGTGTGTGTGTGTATATGTGTGTGTGTGTATTTATACATATATATAAAATATGCATACTTCCCACCCCCAACTACTAGTCGATCTCTGCTGTATGTGCTAGTGTTTTTTTCCTGTCACCCATACTCTCAACTCCTTTTGAGCCTCTGTTGATGTGAGATTAAAATCTTATAGCGGGATAAGAGGGTGGGCTCCAGTGTTCATCACTTAAAGTAATTGCGGTTCTGGCTCTCTGTTCTTAAGCCAACTGCTGACTCTTTTTGTGGTCCAGGTTCTCCAGTAAGAATGTGAAACTAATAATATCTACTTCAGAGGACTGTTGATATTAAATAGATCAATACAAGAAAAAGACTTCAGATAATGCATGGGGCCTTAACTAGGGTATGATCTCAGATACGAGCTAGGTTTTGTTTCTAGTTCTTTCCTGAATTCCCCTGTGCCTCCATTTCTCTGCCTGCAAATTTTGGTTCTTAAAAGAGGTCAACCAGGTGGGGGAGTGTTGAATAAAACACTGACTAATTGGGTTTAGGTGCTTCCTAAACCCTAAGGCTGCTCTGCATTCCCAGAGTCTCAGCAGTTGACCATGGTAGACCCCACCAGATGTTCTTTAGCAGATGAGTAGATTTCTCTTCTGGCAAAAGAGCTTGCTGATTATCACGGCTGAGCTGGAAAACTGCATTTTCTTTTTCCAGGAATGAATCCATTTATGCTGAAATCTTATCTAGTCACTAGTCATGGAACTTACAATTATGACAGTATTGCCCTCGACATTTCCAAAGATGAGATAGCCCTGACTCAGGCAACAGTGTGTTCTCATGTCAACAACCTGCTCTAGCAGGAGCCGGTTTGGAAAATGTCATTGGGATTTTAGCAGTGGTTATAACAATTCCTTGTTTTTGATGACTCAAAAGCAAACTCATATGGTTCAATTGAGGTATCAAAGTCAGGACCTGATCCTCTCACAGTGAGGAAGGTCACAGTGAGGGGCCTTGTTAAGTGTCATAAATGAGTGTCATGCTTTGACCCAGGCTTGTGGTATTCAACCTCAGGTGTATCAGCTATGACATATTTTATGATCTAAATATTGTGTTTGTTCTGGATGCACAGTTTTGTTGTTTTAAAAGAAGCTATAGTTTTAAACGATTTATTTTTTAGGAGGTGTTTTTGGCAGGTGATAGCTACAGTGGGAGAGAGTATAAGTTTTCTTTGCAACGTGTTACAATGTTGCCCATGTGCTAGTGGATGTGGCCCTTGTCCATGCGCATCTGGGCAACACTAATTGAATGTGGGTCTTAGAAGCAAAGAAGACAATAAAGAGGAAGACTTGGCCAAAGATGACATGATGTCGGAAGGAAGAAGTGGTGGTGGTGGACTTCCCCCAGGAGCAGTCGGAAGGAAGATATAGGCAGAAGTATGATCTAAATATATTGCATTTATTTATGAGACTGCCACAAAGTGAAAAATAAATTAAACTTTAAAAATATTTAATAATAAATGTTGCACATTGAAAGCTAGCATGTTATTTCCTTCTTTTTTTCCTCCTTCCCTCTTTCCTGTCTGTCTTCTCTCCTGTCTCTCCACCTACCTATTGTGTTTCTTCTTTCCTTACCTTTCTCCCTAGATGAGGAGGACATTGTCTACAAAAAGATCTTGAAAATGTCTACAATACATTCAAATTATCATCACCCCTCATCTACAGTACTCATGTATGAAATTCTCAGAAACTAAAACTTCAAATTAAAAAAATATATACTTTTAAAGAAGGAAATAACATGCTAGCTTTCTAACTCTTTTCTGCTTCTTCACATGGTAATCTTTAGTTGCTTTATTGAGTAAACTTCTGCTCAGATTGTAAAAATAAATTACAGTTACGTATTTCCCATGTTTTATCAGGTAGTCACCAACTTTTCTTTAGCCAGAATTGTTCCCAATTTGATCTCTTAGTATATTTCTTTGGGCATTTGTAACACAAAGAACCATACCACCATGCTCCAGTGTTCCACCCAGGATCCCTAAGAAAACAGTCATAGTCTAGATACGTGAGACCCCCAAGACCACATTTCATTGCTCTGCTCCCCAACTCTTCCTCATCCAAGGATTTGCAACATAAAATTCTTATCTGGGAATGGCTGCACAGGTCCCATAACTTTATTTTTTTATGAACAAAAATAAAATTTCAGAAACAATTAATAAAGGGCTGAAGCATCTACATAGCTGAGACTCCGAGCAAGTGGGTTTTTTTTTATTATTCCCTACTCCCAAATTTATAAATAAGATCTTGTTGCCAAAAAAAATGAAGAAAGAAGAAAATAATGGGGCTTTTTTTGACATTTCTGTGGATTTCACAAAAGGTCAGTACATGGTCTGCTTCCTTTATTACTTAAAATATGGCCAGGTCAAAAATAATTGGCCTGCTATTTGAGATGGAAGACAATCTTATCCTTCATAAATGTCACACATGGGCCTGGAGGAGGGCTAGGAATGCTTGAAACTAAAGGCTGGTCTGGTTTTGCTTATGTTCCCTCTCTATCAACAAATAATGATTCATTTTATTTTCTTCTACAGGAAGAGACTCTTGGTGACATTTTTTTGAATGCTGCATGCTGCTGTTTGTTACATGGCAAAAGACAGCTATGTTGTATATGTAGAATTTACACTATCTCATTGTTCAGCTCGAGGAGAATATAACTCACCCTGAAGCAGTCTTCACACTGAGATGTGTGTGCTAAGAGCATCATAGTGGTATCTTCAGTCCATGACACATTTTAAGTCAGAAACAGAGCAAAGTATGTAATATAATCAGTAAAATTCACCAACGAAGTGAGAATTTTCAAATACAAAAAAGTTAACCTTTATCCTTGAAGGATAGTAAGGGCCCTCATTTCCTTTCATATTAAAAATTGGTGAAGTATGAAAGGAAAGAGAGACAGGTGTATGTTCTTGACAGTACCAATGAGAAAATACTTGTTTGGTAGTGCAGAACTATTTTTTTTTTTTTTGGCCAGGATGTTAGGCTTAAAAGAGTTAATTTCATCTCAATTTATTTGCCTTCAACTGATCTCTGCATCTTCTTGATAATGCAGATGAATAGCACTTGAAGCCATTCCAATACAGCTACAATGTTCTGCTGTGGTAGCTAAGTTTTAGATCAAACATTCTCATGTGGTTTAAATAAAAATACAGTGTTTATAGAATATTTCACTTACCTGAAAACCAAAGTAATTTTATTAGATAACATGAATGTTGTTATATATCAAGTAGCAGGTCTCCAGTCAGCCAAGAAGAACTGTAACACAAAGTGGCATTGCTAGAATTTATGATAAAACATTACCAACTGTTGCCAAGGTTAAACTTGATTAACCTGATGGCTTTAGAATCCTTATAGAAACCAGTATCTGGTCTATGAAAGCTTTTCTAGCTTAGGGTAATTCATGTGGGAAGACTTGCCATACATGTGGTACCATTCCATGTGACTATTAGCTTTCCATTCCAATTTGACATCAGCTATAGAGAAGACATTGTATAAAGGACCACTGCAGATACCTTAGATGAGCCAAATAAAGTTCTTGCCATAAGGAACTTGCAATTAGAAATGCAGGCACATACATTCTATGGGCCACGATGGATAACAGATGACAGTGTCTCTGCAGGAAGTCTTAACTCAGGAGGTCTGCATTACTCACATTCAGCACCTCCATCTCCGAGATTAGCTATAGAATTGTCTCTTGTCTGAATCCTAGACATTGCCCTACATCCACCTCTTTAAAATCTCCTGACTCAAGGTTATGAGTGTTTCCTATTTGTAATTTTGCTTATGTCACATATAGGGCCAAATGGTTCCAGTTTTACCAGATAATTTATGGCATTAACACATTGGATTGTCAACTGTTGGTCAAGAGGAATGATGCCTTAGGAAATGGTGCAGTCAGTTACTGTTGCAGAATATTTGTTGATACTATGAAGATGTGTCTTTGTCATGGTGCCTTCTGATTGGGATAATAAAGAGCTGAATGGCCAATAGCTAAGCAGGAAGAGGTTAGGTGGGACTTCCTGAGACAGAGACTCTGGAAAGAAGAAAGATAGAGACATCAGGAGACACAGAGCAAGCAGGATGTGCAGGAGGAGATTTAACAGGCAGGAGCCACGTGGCAGCATGTTGATTAATATAAATGAGTTAATTTAAGTGATAAGAGCTGGTTAGGAACAAGCTTAAGCTATAGGCTGAGCTCTCATCATTAATAAGTCTCCACGTCATTATTTGGGAGGTGGCTGGTGTGATAGAGAAAGACTTGTTACACCAGTGTAGCATGCTCATTTGATTGAACTCCAGTAAAAGACTTGGATACCCAGGCTTAGGCCAGTGAATCCCTCTTGTTGACACACTTTGCATGTGTTATTACATAGCTCATATATCATTGCTGAAGAATTAAGAACATCCAATGCAAGTTGCCTGAAAGGGACCACCTGGAGGTCTATACTAAACTATGCTTAACTTTGTCCTGTAAGTTTTTTTCTTCCCTGGGATGAATTTTCTACCCATTTCCTGCAGCAAATTGTAAATGTGAACATGCAGTTTCTGAGTTCTTCAGCCATTACAACATTGTGAGCCTTAGGCTGGCTATAGGACCTCCGGTGTGGTGTTTGTTATATAAGGGATATCAGTTATAGGACAATGGGAATCCTTTTACTCCAACCAAAATATTATTTAATATTATTATCTCTTGCAAGTTATAATCCAGTGGGTCACACATGAATTCACATGTTATTTCTTATATTCACACAAAATTTTATATCTTCTTTGATTTAAAGGACTGTGATATGAATAGAAATGTTAAAGTAGTCCTTCAATTTCAACTCCTGGCTTCAAATTCAGTGGATTATTACATCACCATGATACTATAATTCCATAAAATTCCTCCTGCCTCAAACCTCACATTAAGATGATCACAATAATCTTACTCTTTCTCTGAGTAAACTCTTTTAACCCTTAAAAGTTCTTATGCCTTTATTTATTTAAGTGGCTTCTTTCAAATCTAAAAATCTAACCTCACATGCTTTCTCCTTGGCAGTGATAATACTTCCTGCCCACAGATCTCTCATTGTTTTTAAAAGATTGACATTTCTGTTTCCTCTGTGGTCTCTGAGTTTCTAGGTATGATTTAGATTTTTTTCTAACTATCTAGCATGGTGCCGGATGCTCCACAGTCTCTAAGAGAATGTTTACTAGATGAAATGACATGGTCCTACTCTATGAAAGAAAGACATCAGCTGCCAGAAATCATCAAACATAAACCTTCATCAATAGTATTTATTTAGTCTTTGATACCAATAATATGATCTTTGTCTGAGCCTCATGATGTTAGACAATAGCCAGAATCAGAGAGTTTCTCCTAAGCATTTGTGTTCTTGGATGCAACTTATTGTCAGAAATCATTCTTCTCCATATGACTCAAATAAAATTCTTAGATGTTCTTACCGCCTCCACTTGTACAACTCCAACAAGACCAAGAGAGACCTTCCAAATTCATATTCTTTCTAGCAAAATGATTAGCCAAAATATCTAGTGATCAACCAGAATAATATAGTTCTTATTTATGCTTCTGTTAAGCTTGGGCACCTACCCTTTGACCCGATTTCTTCCTTTTTGTTGTCTGAGGGAATAAATCACTCATTGATACTATCTGGCCATGATGCTATGGTGTTTGAATGTCATCCTTCCTAGCCTGTCTATTCCTCTTTATTAACAGTCAGCTTTAGTTTTACTGTTGTAAAACTTGATGGTTAGAAGTCTTTGCTGTGGAATTAGTTACTCATTCCTCAATAGTCCTTTCAAATAATGCCTCCCTGTGACAGTGACCATATTTTGTCTTAATTTGATGACATCTTATAGCTGACATAAGAATTCTCAATGGCTTAAGTGTGCTCATGACTCTGTTCTGTTGTGAATCAACTGCCAATGACTTTCACTCTTTAATTTGCATATACTTTAGTAATTTCTTTCTATAATTCAAAAAGCACTGATACTTTTCTATAACTTTGACTAATTCATTTTATTTACTTGTTTGATAAATTTTATGTTGGATTTATGTCTCTTTCTCTGCTCCCAAAGATTTTATTCAAAGGTTCCCCTCAGGAACTATCAGTAGAGTCAGTTACTGTTGCAGAATATTTGTTTACTCCTCTCTTACTCTTTGAGGCTCAGATCCTGTACCTTCACTTCATTTATTATTCTTGTTGGTCCTCAGCCAGCCTTGACTTTATTCCCTGAGAGTCATTTGGCAATGCTGGGAGGCATTCTTGATTGGTACAGTCATGAAGAGGCAATTATTAATATCTAATTGAAAGAGATCGCAATGCAACCAAACAACACACAATGTCCACGACAAATACCCCACAGCAAAAAAATTATTGTGTTCCACATGTGGTCTGTTCCAAAGTTGAAAAGCAATGATTTACACTGAATATTTTTGTATGCTAACAGATTGTATTGAACAGTTATTTATTCAAAAATTGAAATCAGGACAGAAAAATGTATCTAAGTGGCACACTTGTCTTCATCTGCTCATAGTATGACTATTTTATTTTGTTGTGTTTTAAAAATAAGTTTCTTAAAGCTCTAGCTCCTAGAATCCAGGAGAAAAGACTGACCAACAATTTTGCAACAGAAATTTATTGATTAATTTGCAACATTAGATACAAGACACAGTTACATCCAGTATTTGTGCTTTGGAGGATAAGTAAACATTTAGTGGAGCACAAGAAGAGTTTACACACAATATTTTGGGATTGTTTGAACAATAAAAATATTATTTCCCATATTTTAGCACAAAGAAGCACAGTTCAGTTTGAGATAATAGCTAGGTTTCAAAACCTGGTTGATGCATCAAATGGAAAGCACACCTAAATCTGGACCATCTGCATTACAAATACCCAGCAAGGTCTGAAAAAGATTACTGTCATGGGAGAGAGGGGTTATGGCTTACCAGGAAGCTTTCTTGGAGTCTTAGGATATGATTGACAGAGCAGAAATGTTGGCATTGATGACATGGGGCCTGGTTCACATTGAAAGGTATTTATTCTGTAAGCTTTAAAAATAGAGTAAAAGCATATAGTATTTCAGAAGATATATACTAAACACCTTTCTGATGGAGAAAATAAGAGTATAGCATATTTGGTTGAAAGTGAAGAAGACTTTAGGGTCATATAGTTATTTTGAGTTTTCAAAGGAATACATCTCTGTTGTAATTGTAAAAAAAAAATGAGAAAGGCTTCTATTTCTCTAATTTAATATCAGTATCAGCCAGTTTAAAAGTTTGCATTCCTGGCTGGCCCTGTCAAGCACAAGGCCATTACCCTGCATCCATCATTATAAGTGTCTTTGGCGAAGCATATCAGCTGTACAAATGTCAACACATTCATTGTACAATCAGTTTTACCAAGCTTCATGACACTCTACAACTTGAGACAACAATCTCTTCATGGTTTATAAAGCTCTAAGAAAACTCAATATATTATTTAGACAATCTCTTCATAATTTACAACAAAACAAAATGAATTTCACATAACTCAATATACAAGCATATTTTATCTCAAAGGACTATCATTTATTTTATTATTTATTTATTTTATTATTTATTATTTATTCTTGCCTTTAGGCGAGAATTCCATAATAATCTTGCCCAAGCAATAAATGTACTGATGGAGACAAGGTGAAGTAAAACATTCCTTAATTCACTGAATAACAATGGTCTTTTGAGGAGCTCAGGGATGATTGGGAGGAGATCAGTTACTTATCAGCTGCTGTAAATAAATGAAATCACCTCACATGGATTCTGGTAACACCATTCATAGCCTGTGTGTTACTACTCACTGATACTGGTCTGAGAGTGGAAATCTTTCACATAAAGGCATGGTAACTTTCATCAACTATACCTCAAGTATTTCCTTGGGTGAACAACCCCTGTACCTGATAAGCAAAGTGTGATAAAGGTTTTAGCATAATTTGTAGAATTATTGTGAGCAGATGACTTTGTATCTATTTGATTCACATGACAGATCACTCTATATTGTGATACATATGTGAGTATGGCATCCTGGGGGAGGGGGTTATTATAAATGTTTCCTATTAGGGCTCCACTGAAGTGTCTCTCTTTGAAGCCATTCTCATACGAGCTCTTTTGGACAAACCAAGTTGATATTGATTAGTACAGACCTATTCCTCACATTCTTTCAGACTTACTCCTTGTTTTTGGTACTGGAGCAGATTTTTAAATAGTTCTGCTAATGAGATGCAGTGTATTGAGAAAGTTCAGAGCATTTAGCGCAAACCTAAGCTGGGATAGAGGAAGGGAAGTGTTTGTGAGGTGCATCCGACTTAACCTAGCTCCAGGAGCCAGTCAAAGAGACTGGGAGCACCCTCTTTCTTCTCCGCGTGCATTTTGCAGTACTGGACAACTGCATGGAATATATCCCCCACCTTCCAGGACTTCTGATGAACAAGTTTCACAACATCTAGAAACTAAAATAAGACACAGAGTTAGGATTCATATATCTTACTGTCCTCACCAGCATCTTATAGAACAACCCTTGCAAAGACTGGGGCTCCAAGTCTGTGCTTCAGCATCTTTACACTCAGGGGACATTTTCAAAGATAGCCTGTTTCTCTTTTAGACATTTGAGATAATGAATTCCTTCTATTTTTCTGTTTTATTTATAGTGGAGGACCGGGTAGAACAAGGACAATTCCTCTAAGAGAGGCAATCTTTTAGGTAGCTAGTGCTATCTATCTATCTATCATCTATCTATCTATCTATCTATCTATCTATCTATCTATCTATCTATCTATCTATTTATCTGAGCTAGACTTTTTGCACTGGGATTGTGAAACAATTTCCTACTAGATGTGTACATTAGGGAGACTAAATTGAGTATTGACTCTCTGGGCCACCCAGTGCTTCCACATTCGATAACAATAACCACCTCTCCCTCCCCATGCTAAGATTAAGCATTAAGATGTTTCTCCATAGCAATAGTTAAAGAAAAGCAAGGACATGTCTTAGATTTGTCAGATAGTACTGATACCAGTTTCAGATGGGTATAACAGGAAATTCTAGAATGTAAGTGAATGGTGGGCTTAGGATTTTTACTGGTAGATCTAAATAAATTAATATTCTAGATTGGAAAATGACATGGCATGAATATTGTCTTAAAGAGGTTTAGGTTCTTGTAATGGAAGGTAGGTGCTCTTTATATTATGGCTATTAATGTACTTAGAGTAGGGCACCATCTCAGCCTTGGTTTCCTGTCCTTTGCCTGCAGTAAAGAGAGAGTCAATTAATATTTGTTGAATGAAAGGACAGGAGACCAAGTGGAGTCTTCTCAAGAAATATGGGTAGACATTAATATCATTGGGGATAAACCCACTGAAAGTATTCTTCAGTTTTAGGTACCATGCTTGTACACATATAACTAAAAGTACAAACATGGGTACCTATGTGATGGTTGCTTATTGATTCTCTACTGAAATGAAACTTCATGAAGATGGTTGGAGATCATGAATTTTGGAGTGAGAAATGGCCAATGGAAGTTTCTACATAGAAGATGGCCACAGGGCTTGTCTCCCATCACATATTGACTGAAAGCAGGCATGCACATCATTGAGGTAGGGAACCCATGACCTCATTCTGTTACTCAGAACAACAGTAATGGGAGTCTAGCTCATTTCACTTTTAGAGAAATCATTAGTTGTCCTGCAAGGCTCTCCATTTTGTTTGGTTTCTTGTCTGTCTGATTCTGACACTTCAGGGACAGATGTGAACCCTTCCTGGGAAGGCTTTGCTTATCATGCATATGCCCCAAGAAATGAATGGATCATGGACCAAGTGGTTGATTTATGGAGACACGCAAGAACGGCTCTGTGAGCTGTTACCTACATTTTAGTATGTATAGAAACTCAGTCATGTTTTGAATGGAACAAGAGTGCAAACAAAAATATTTAAAATATCAATGACAATGCGGGTAAAGGGGGTGGAGAAGGCTATGGGATCAGAACAATTCAATTAATCAACCTTTCTCAGCTCTTACTGGAAATCTGAGGAACAGTATATCTTGGACATTAAGCTGCTAAGAACTCCCTAAGAACACTGGCTTCTTGCTCAAGATTTCCCTGAAGAGTCACACGTAGCCTTTGGTCAAGATCTTCTATTAAGGATGCATCTTTTTTCTTCACAAATTAAGGTCAAGTAGATGAAAAGTCTACATACACTGAATTTGGGAAAGCTCCTTTCTGTAACCCCAGCTTATTCTGTTACCACCTTACCCCTGCTGTGTCCAAGTCACTGCTTAAGGGAGGACTCTGAAGAAGATACTCTTTCCAGAAACCTCTGTTTGTCAAACCTTCCCAGAAGTCAGATTCCAGCTCCTTTCCATCTGCAGGGGCCTTTGAAAAAGGAGCTTTCAGAGTGGTGATAATCAAAAATGCTGATAAATGACCCAAAGTAGTTAAAGTGCCCCAGAGTTAGGCCACACTGCTAGTAGTTGTGAGATAATGGCCATTGGCTAGAATGTGTCTGCTGATTTCTAAGGTCAGTCTACAATTCCATTAGACCTCTTCTGTTGTTGTGTTTGCTTTTGTATCTGAGACAGGGTCTTTTTTATGGAACTCTGGCTATCCTAGAATTTACTTAGCAGACCAGGATGAGCTCAGATTGATGTCCTCTTGCTTTAAGCCTTCCAGGTACTGGGGTCCTAGGAGGGTGTCAGTGTGCTTCATTAGGATAGCTTTAGGAAGATCATCTGACTCCACTGAATGCAGCAGCTGTACTGAATTAATCATGGATCCTGAAGCCTTGAAATGTGTGGAGTTGATGAGCATGAAGGTCTTATGCTTCCTCCATAAAGAGTAGTAAAGGTGAATAAGGTTGTGCGTAGACAGAAAAGACATTTCTAGCTCAGGATTGCAGCCTTTCCCCATTTGTGGCACTCAAGATAAAATCTAGGATGCTGTGCATGCTAGCTAAGTGCTCTCGTGGCAGCATCTTCAACCTTCTTTCCACTTTGTATTTTGAGACAAGGGCTTACCTAATTGCTCAAGGTCACCATGAACTCCTTGACCCAGGGTGAACTTAAATGTGCAGGTCTCTTACCTCAAACTCCCCAGTTGCTATGATTTACAACCTAGCACCATCAGGACCAACTTATTGTCCTGATTTTAGAACTACATTCTACTTAGTATTTGATCCTGGAGCTTTCATTAAGCTTGCTCATGTTATGGTCATAATCAGCTTCAGTATATTTGGATTTTTAGCCTGCTCTCCTAACAAACAAACAAACAACAACAACAACAACAAAACCATTTCCTTACTGACATTTCAGAATCAACAATAATTAGGTTCTTTTCCTGTAGACCTCTTCAGAATTTTTTTTCAAAAGTTTTGCCTTAGGAAACTCAAGAGAATCTGTATTCTGTGACAGTTCATCACAAGCAGAATTATCTGGAGAAAAGCACCTCACTGGGTAGCAGAACTTTGCATTCCCAGGTGCATTTTGTAGATTTGCTTGTTTACAGTTCATGGTAGAATTAAAGAAATTGCAGCAAGCTCTCTCTCTCTCTCTCTCTCTCTCTCTCTCTCTCTCTCTCTCTCTCTCTCTCTCTCTGTGTGTGTGTGTGTGTGTGTGTGTGTAAGACACATTTAATGCACATTTCTGAAAGCTGTCTTTTGCACCAAGGCAGAAATTTTATTTCATTAAACTAGAATGAGTACCCCTGAGGTTATGGCATATAAAACCCTAAGTCTTCACTTGGGCTGGATCCTGCAATTCTAGACTTTCACCAGGACATGGGATTTAAGTTTTACCTCCAACAGAGATTCTGAATTAACCAGTAAGGCTCTGGGTGTGGAAGGCATTCTTGGGATTCCAACAGTCCCTGGGTTGAGATTTCTGATGGGAGGATTAATATAAAGAAGTATATTTTGTCTACTAATGAAAACCCTTAGGATCCAATTGTACACCCCTTCCTCTGTCTGTGTTAGGCCTTCATTTACAGCTGACATTTACCTAGAGTTTGTTCCTGTGTTTTTCTCAGAAGGAAATTTGAGTGAACTGTATCATCAATCGTTCCTTTCATTCTCCCTCTACCATTTTGCTTGTAGAATAGAGCAAAAAAATTTGAGGGAGACCATTTTTGCTCTCACTCCCATTTCCATAGGAAGCTATTTCCTCTTTCTTCACATTCCTTTGCACACTGCTTCCAAGAAGAGAAAATGATTCTCCGTGCAGGTTTAAAGATGCTATGTTTACTATGATGCTAGACATTGGCTTAGCTCAGATTTCAGAAGTTTACTGAGTTTTTAACAGAAAGAAAATAGCTGAAAAACAATGATCTCTGCATTAAAAAAAGCCCCAATCAAAAACCCAAAAATGTTTTATAATTATGCTAATGCAGTTTATTATATATTTATTTTGCCTTCAGTTAACTGAATTAAATTGATGTGATGTCAAAGATGTAGAAAACTGTATGTATGTAAACTGTTCTAGGTTATGAGGTGTCAGAAGTATCAAGAGTGTTCCAGGGAAAAGTTCCTAGATTTTAGTGGTTTTTTTGAATGGCTGGAAGGAACTTATGGATTTGACTTGTGAATGTGTCTTTCAGCTGATTCTGTTTTGCATCCATTTAACTCATGGGTGTGGTTTAGATACTGACTTTTTAGATGTATCTTGATTTGCTTATTCAGAATCAACTTCTCCCTGTCTTTATGTAGCTCTTTATAAGCTGTGCTCTCTCGGTGAGCTTCTTCCTGAACTGAATGCAAGCTCTGAGATGGCAGGGGAATTTCCTTCTTTTATTGCCTGGGACCTGGAGCTTAGGATGGTACCCAGCCTGGTGAGGTCCTCTAGGGATGTTCGATGGATGTTTTGACTGTCTGAAACTCAAAGGCATGTAGTTTCTAATGATTAAATAAAATACAAATAAAGAGGGAAGGCTGGGAAATGAAGGCACTGTGAGTCATTAGAACCTACAATGCATGGGCATCTGGAGTACTTGGAATTTGCCTTTCTTGGGATTCAGTCTTTACTTCAGTGCCTTCCAGGTGGAAGATCAAGTTTTCAAGGAGGCTGAGGAAAAATGAATTGCTCTAGTGTACATGCCACCTTCCTCCCCTTTCACATGGCTTTATTCACACAGCAGGAAGATAGTAATCTGAGTCCACCATAAATCCATGCAGATTGACTAAATTAATTTTTGAGGAAATTAAATCAGGATTCCCAGAAATAAAGGTCAGGTTTTTGGGATGGAGTACCAAATTGAGTTGTTAGGGTGTTCACATATTGTTCAAATCAGCACTTGACTATAATACCAGAACATGAGAGGTTCAGGCATGAAGGTCAGAAGTTCAAGATTGGTGCTAGAGAGATGGATTAGCTGTTAGGAGCACTTACTACCATTGCAGAGGCCCCAAATTCTGCTCCTAGTACCCATATTAGACAGCTGACAATAGCCTGTAACTCCAGGGGTTTAGATATTCTCTTCTGACCTACAGGGACACTCACACTCACCTGCACATGCCCCTCCCTTCACATAATAAAAAAAAATAAGTTCAAAGTCATCATCACCTGCTTCACAGAGAGTTTTCAAAGCCAGTCTGGACTTCATAAGACCTTGTCTCAAACAAACACAAAACAACAGCTGTATAAAGAAGTAGGGCATTTGTCTATGAAGATGCTTAGTAATGAGTGACCTCAGGGTTTCTTTTCTCTGAGAAGATGAGGAGCTAGAGAAAGGTTGCTAATTTTGCATGTTATCTCCATTGCTTGCTGTTCCACACTCTTGAAGATGACTACTTAATTCCTTAGCTAATTAAAAACTATTAGAATTGTGTCTCAGACTTCCATACGGAGGAAAGTATACTTAGAAGTGTTACACGTCTTATTTATTTAACCAATCCAGTCACAGACAACCAAAGGTGATGCCCATTTAAATTAAAAGCATTTGTTGACTCAGAACAACACCTAGAAATGTTAATACTTAATACTGCATCATTGAGATTTGACTCCCTTAAGTTGATTGACAGGAGTGCATGAAAGATCATCCAGTGTTTTCCCTGATACTGGAGTGAAACCTCTGTCTTTCCAGAAACATAGGTATTAACAAAAACAGACATTCACTTTAAAATTAAAAATCTGGTAGATATAAACAAATACCAAGTTAAGATGTAGTTTGTGTACTAATGCATCAATAGAATTTTCCCTGCTCTTGCAACAATGGAGAATTTACTAGACATACATGCTTAGAAAGTGACTGCCCCTTTAAGGAGGTGGATTAAATTGAATTCTATTTAATTAGCATACCACCTGAAGAAGCATCAAGGGGTGCTTTTACTCAGATAGTTGCTAGAGATACACAGCCAGCCCTTTATGTGAACCTGGAAATATTGTCTTCCTGAGAACAATTTGCTTCACTCCAGTCATTCTGAGAAAAGCATGAGGGAAGTCCAATGTGGTTGTGGATTATGTTTTCTTTAGTTCATCCTATGTACTGGACATGCTAGGGTGGAAAGACTGAAGGGAAAGTTTATGAACTAGTGAGCCCTGCATCACTTTGCCAACAAAGGATGGACAATTCAGAAGGATGCCTGGACTAGGTGGACTTGAACATCAAAAGAAGAACAAATGGCTGGCTGGAGAGAGGCGGAAGTGGAGTGAGGTGTGAGGAATTAGCTCTCCAGCAGCTAATCTGATTGTCTGGGGTTACAGAGATTTTGAAACTGTGCTAATTTCCAAGTGCGTCAGCAAGATGGTAAAACTTTGATCTAGGACGCTAGATTTTGGCACTAAACATTAGAGCAAAATTACACATTAAAAAATAAAATAAAACTGAAGATCGCAACCCTTAATGTTATTTAACAGAGAGACGCATGTTTTAATAAAGAATTACTCAAGAATATTTTGCAGCAGAAAATGGAGTTTAGGGTTAAACTCTATCTAAATAGAAACATAACAAAAATACTTTTTAAAAAACTTTGAAAAAGGTCCTGTCTCCTTAGTTCCTTTTCCCTTTATCATCAACTATTTAAGAAACCAAAGCAGTGATGTGAATGTCCTACCACAGCTGGGGCCTGAAAGTCTTCACAAGCTCCTTTTTTATTTGGTTGAAAGAACTCAAAATTAAATACTCCAAATTCCTATGAACTAAATAGGCATTCACTGGAGTTCCAGCAGAGATAAAAAGCAAAAAACTGTAATGTTATCCCACCCAGACATGGAATATGGTTACCTTCTCAATTCTGCTTTCCTGAGATTTCTTAAAGTAGATTGTGGGGATCCCCAGTTCGGAGGCAGCTATCCACTGCAGAGTGGCTCGAAGTTCAGCATCAGGACGCTCTGGCTCCAGGTCAAAGTTGATTACCAGCAGGCTCCTCTGGGGGCTGGCTGCTCTACCTGGCTGTCCAGAGGCATGTTCTGAACAGACACAACCACAGCACAGAGTCACTTTGCTTTCCAAAGGGACACCCTAGGCAATTGTGTGTCTGAAGGACGAGAATATGGCTTACCCTTGATGCTTTCTGATTGTTCTTTAAGAATCTCCTTTTCTTCTACTAATTCACTTTGGGAGAAAACAACAGTATATGGTTGGTAATGCTTTGGAAGAAGAAGCTGTAATGGAAGATGAGCTGATGGGTCTTTCTGAGCTACAAACTTCAGCAACGCATTTTAATGGCTTTCATGGAACAAAGTAGAACCAGGTGGGTATTACACAGGACAGCTGGGCCTGCAATGTTGTCTACCACCAAAGAGGGATCCCAAGGATCTTGAATGGCATGCGTTAGAACAATCGGTGGAGGAGATTCTGAGAGTCACATCTGTCTTTTCTTTTCAACTCCCTTTCCGTAAGCCTCCACAGGGTTGAAGAGTTAAAGAGAGATTTCGGGTAGCTGGTTGTAATTTGGAGATTTATCCTTCTGCTTTTTACCTGTCTCTTAATGGACCATATTTTTCTGTTTTGTCACAATGTGCTTCTCTGTACTGTGACAGTAAGGACACTTGAATTTTAAGGCAGAAAAATAGTTTTTATGTGTACATTGTTCTGTGAGCCAGAATTAGGACAATCAACAAACTGGAAAACTTAAATATTATACCAGAGTGTCTCAGTAACAGAATCTTTATTCTTTTCCATTATTTTTATTTGGTGGTGGTAGAGCAGGCTGAAGATACTTTATAATTAGTGTCTCATAGCCAAACCAAGCCTGTCCTTAGCTGTGGTCATGTCTAATATCAGAGGTTTTTTTGCATCAGGTGTACTTATTATTGAGCCCCATGTGTAGTAGAGAGACCCCATAAAGGCTCCTGAAATAATTCCAGGTAGCTCAGTAGCTGAAAGACGTGGCCATCTTGGGAAGCCTGTTGATACCCTATATTTTTCTAGCTTTTAGAAATTGGGAACTAGAGCCTTTTGAAAATGTGTCTTTTGGTAACAGATTTTCTTGCATTTTGTGTCTTTTTCTGTTGCTGCTAAGATCTGGCTCATGCATTTCATTGTGTGGGTAAATTCCATTAGTGAGGTAAATTTCACTGTGCTTGAAGGAGAAGGACAGAGAGAAAAATCAAGAGAGTGGGGGAAAGGGGCGAGGGAGAGAGAGAGAGAATGGCTATTCTTCCATTCATACCTAATTATTTGCAGGAATGTCAATTTTGTAAGAGTTCTGAGCCCTTGACTGATCTCTCTGCAAGTAACATAATGACCCAGCAAGGGACAGGTGCAGTTTCTGATATTATGTAATGATGGGCTGCTGGATAAGGATGGGGGTGATCTTGACTTTACCTCAGTACAAGCTTTTTCTGAAGTGATAGTTTCACATTACAAAAAGAGATGGGGAATGTGGTAAGCTAATGTTTCTCAAAGGATAAAAATTAATCTAACACAAAGTCATTTTTTAAATTTGTTTTCAGTTCTCCTAAAAAAAAGATTATATATGTGTTTATATTTGTTTGTGAGTAATAAAACAATGAAGGGTTAGGGTGACCTCCAGTCACTGAAGAATATATCTTTTCCAGGGTGAAATAAAATAAATGAATCTGTAGTTATCTAGAGGAAGCTACTTTAGAAATCAGCATTAGAGAAATTTGGCTTTATTAGTTCTAAATACCCAAATTATATTCTAAGTCAGCCTGACCAAACTTAGAATACAATTCAGTTAATTTTCCCGACAAATCACAAAATCTAGCAGTAGTTATAACTTCAGGGTACCCTCCTGGTATATGTCATTTATATAGTACATTTTAAACGTCTCCAAATATTTTTCTTCTTTTGGTCTCTTAGAAGACCCCATATTGAGAAAGCAGACTTACTGCAGGGGATGACATCTCCCTCATGGTAGCCATTGGCAGTAGATACATTCCATATTTGTAACCCTCCCAGTGAGCACAAGCAAAGGAAAAGCCACTCAATATTAATTTTACTGAAATAACTGTGTTTTATAGCAAAAGTTTTTGAAGTCTTTTGAGGGAGGCATGATATAATTTGAATGGATTTGTTTATTGATTCTGGAAATCCAAATAGGTCACATGATATGTACTTCTGACTATATTTGTATGCTTTATCTGCAATGGTTATTTTGTATGGGACACATTTGAAACCAGGAAAGCAGGCAGTGATGGGTTGGGACCTATTCTAGACTTTAGTCCTCCAGTCACATGGAACCACAGTAGCACAGACATAATGAGTTGGTGGCTGGGCACAATCTTCATGATCACGATGGATTGCCAGATGGAATTGGAGTGGAACTGTCAGTCACTGAGTCACATGGCTACTTACTTAATCATGGGAGGAGACGATATGCTTTCCTGATAAATGTCCAGGTCCATAATGCCAAGACTGCTAGTGGCACTACTGTTGCCATTGCTGACAAAGCAAAAGTTTACATATTAATGCCTGTCTGCATCCTTGGCCATACTGCTGACACTGATGTTCCACTGTAGAAAGGGGTCCTTCATTGCTCCCCATGGCACTATTGGTTTGTGTCTGACCTTCTGAATTGGTATTGATGTCTGAATAAATTCGAGGACAATATAAGGTAGAGGTGCTTATGCTTATGACATGTTTATGCTTGTGACAGTGATACTGTTAGTAATTTATAATTTCTAAAGTGGTAAAGAAAGAGGGTATTCATCAAGAAGACTTTTGCTATTGGGCATGCTACATAATTGACTATACTTCTAAAAATTTGGCTATTGAAAATGCCCTAATGCTTATCTGTCTGCTCCTTGTATTTAGAAAGAAGCCAGGGGTCCCTTCATTCTATGGAGGGATGTGCCATAGGATTCCATAGAATATACATTTGACTTCTTGTTTTCCTAGACGACCATAGAATTTACAAATACAAAGTTGGGTAAGGTTTTTCAACCTCAGAGAAGAAGCAGCATATGACACCTGTGTCTCAGAGAGAATGAATATTGCATATAATATCACTATTATAAGTTGTATACTTGACATATGGTTTACTTAGGAGCCTGGAATATAATCTCTAAACCATAGCATATTGAAACAACTTTTAGTACTTGTGAAATAGAATCTATCTAATTTTTTACCAGACTTACTGAATTTTGTTACACATTCTGCATTTTCCAACAATGTCTCTTCCAAGCCAGGTTTTATGGTAGTGACTTCTAGTGTGTTATGTCATGGGGCTTTGTTCCTTCAAGAACTGTGTAAGTCACCAAGAAGGATCTCTCAACCTGAAAGTTCTTGTCTGGAGTATTAGGCAAAGCACTGCAGAAAGTTACAGTCTCAAACCTGACACTCAATGTCCAAAGATTGTAATTATCATTTTTTTTTCTGTTTCATGGGGATATTTGAAATTTAAGACCACTTATTTAATGTAAACTGTTTCTAAATCTTAGGTTGTACTGCCTTAAAGAGAACTTTTGAAGATCATTTATCCATACCCAGGTATTTCAGTCTACTTTCCAACTGGCCTCTGTGAACAGACTATGGGGTCAAAAAGACTTTGGACACCAAAGATCACTTTAGCAGTTACAGCTAGATGCTTTTTTCCTAGCCTTTCCAGGAACTATACAGAGCAGGGAAGATAAAGGAAGGGACCAGTCAGGACAAGTACCACAGCATCATGTGAAAATACTTGGCTTTGTGTAAACCCAGCCTGTGTTGTATCTGAAATACAAATGACTCAGAAAGACAGTTCAACCTCGCAAATCCTAACACCAGCTTCCATTAAAACAAACAGACAGATCTTAGCACCGAATGTACTTTCTGTGACTTTTGGGAAAGGGAACACAGCTAACTATTAAGAATGGCCAAGGTAATTCAAGTCATAACTAACTAGATATTAAAATAGTTTTATTTTATTATTATTATTTTTTAGGCCGAATCATGATCAGCACAGACCTTGGTTAACTGGGGGCTTTCCCCTCTTTTCCCCCCCTTTCTTTTCCTTTTATTTCCCCTCACTTTTCTGCTAAGGGCACCTGGCACTGAACTATAACATGCATTTTTGGAATCTTTATTGAAACCAGCTTTCTTAGGAAGCTGAGAGAAGCAAAAATACGTACCTCATGGACCGCTCGCTGAGCTGCAGAAAGCTACTTGTGTCATCTGGGTTGTCGTCCTCATTGACCAGCTGGGACCAGCTGCCTGTACTCTCCTCGCTGCTACTGGAAGGGTTGGGGGACTCATCTGGGGGTCTGGCTTCTTTCAGGACTTCCGCTTCTGATTCTTCTCTGTTCTCAAGGCTGTCACTGCAGACATCAAGATATTATTACCAAGAGGGGAGGTGCAACATCTGGGCTCTTCTCAGAGCCCATACAGAGCTTCCATCTCCACACATCAGGCATGATGTTGGACACAGTAGAGTCTTACTGTAGGCAGCCACTCATGTTAAAACCGGGTACCAATTTTTCTTTGTATAATTAAATGCCACCAAATTTCTTGTATCTTCCATTTATCATTATCTACTGGTTGTATTTACTTTTAAAGCAGGCTGAAAAGAATCATTGATGTATAGTGGTGTTTATCATATTTGTGTGTGTGTTGTGGGGACTGATGTACACACTATGAGACTTGTGCTGGTCAGAGGAAACCTGAGGGAGCTGGGTCTTGCCTTTCTCCCTGGTAGCAAGTGCCCTCTGACAACAGAGAGGATAGGGATGCTGTTGGGGTTGTCCTCAGTGTGTCACTTTATAAGATTGCCTTTCCTTCCTACAATATAGATATTTGAAGAAAGTAAAAGAGAGAGGATGTTGTGGTCGAGGAGATGGTGTTAAGTTAAAAAAAAGTATACTTGAACTAAACATGGGAATAAAAGAGAGGTTCTGGCCCCATTTATCCACCCAGTTGAAAAGTAATTTTGAGTCCATTTTCTTATTAATTTATGACATTATACTGTAGAAAAATTCACTCCAGGATATTTCTTGCTGAAAAAGGGAGCTGAGTCCTAGTGATTGACATAGAACATCCAGGTTAACAAATAAGTTTGTCAGCACATTTTATTTTATCTTAATTTCATGCTCTATTTACAGCAAACCTCACATCTGTGTTATAAAATGGAAATTCAGAACCAGTAATGATTAATCTGAGTGCTAGCTTTTGTTTGCTTTTGGGAGAAGCTTACAGCCTTGCTTATTTTTTGGTGAATAATGTACAAAAGTGTGATGCAGATGTATGTTACGTATGTTAATCTGGCAGTCTCCTTTCTAACCCTCAGTTCCCACAAGGACTTAGGAGGATTGTGGCCATGTAAATCAGCTGTCCAATCTCTGAGTTGGAAACAAGCCAAGTGTCCTCTTGATTTTTATCTCACACACCTACATATTTTTTATATCACAGTCATAAGATCTCCCTAGGTCAGTTTTTCTGTTAACATAATCTGTTTCTTTTAAGCCATCATCACAAATGGAAAGTAGAAATCACTTGGCACAGACACCAGCAGTTTAAACACACAACTGGTGCCATGCAGTTGTGTATTACCATAGAAAATATTTTGAAAGGAGAAATGATAGCAAACATTTTTACTTCTTATATATATTATTTATACGTTAGATGCATATATTCTCCAGTCTTTTGAGGTAAAAGGAGTGTTAGAATTTCTCAATTTTCTTCCATTATTTTTATAATCACTGATATACTCTCCTATTTTGATTATTTACTGTCAGCTACTTAAAAATTAATTAGATAATCCATTAAAAGATTTTTATTGCATTTATTTGTTTATTTTGTATATGAAAGTGTGTGGGTGAGCCTATGCCACAGCATAGTTTGCAGGTCAAAAGTTAATTTAGAGGAGTTGGTTTTCTTCTGCCATGTGGGTCCTAGAGGTCAAACATAGGCTTTACCCCCTGAGTTATTGTACCAGCCCTGATCTTTCCTAGCTTTTAAGGATGGACGCTTAGTATATAGATGATGAACTGTTCTGATTTAAAAATCAGAAATATTTAAAAGTATAGATGTCTTTCCTAAGTAGCATTACCATTATGCCACAAATTTTAACAAGTTATATTTTTCATTTGAAATTTAACTTTCCGTGTGAGCAATAGATAATTTGTTAATTTAGAAATATAACAATGTCTGATTATTATGGAAGATTTTGTATAGATCTTTTATCATTAACTTTTGGGTTAATTACAATATGATCGAGAATAAATTTTTTATGCTTTAAAACCTTTTAAATGTATTGACTTGCTTTTTGGCCTATGATACATCTTGACACATGTTTTAAAGTACATTTGAAAAAGTGTATACTTTGCTGTTGGAATAGACTTTTTAAATTGTATAGATTAGTTTAGTTGTGAATGTTGCTCTTTTTAAATCAATCTTTTATTAAGTGTTTGGGAATTTCATATGATATATTTTGAACATATTCACCCTCCTCTTCTAATTCTTCCCATCCCTTCCTCTCTACATACCTATGTCTCCCTCCCAACTTTGAGATGTCTTCCTTTTTACTTCTTCTTTTCCCATGGGTTCAGTTTGTTGCCCACCTGGTCTTGGGAGTGATTACTGCCCTGGTGTGCAGACAGTTTGCTAAGGGCACACACATGTGCCCTGTTGTGTATGGAAAGTATCTTTGCTGTTGTTTTTCCTGTAAATATATACACATTTATGGCCTGGTTACATATTTCTATTATTCCATGAATTATTAAGAGAAAAATGTTAAATTTCCAGAACAGTTCTGTTTCTATTTCTCCTTCTAGCTTTTAAATTTATCATTTGATGCTTTGTTATTTAGGTGGTTCTGTATACAAGATTGTCTTTTGGATGGATTGACCCCATTAGCTTATAAAACACCATTATCCCTGATAATACTCTTTATCCTGAGGGCTATTTGGCCTTTGATTTTCAAAAATTTCCATCCTTTTACTGTTGACCCATTTGCATCTTTATATTTCAGGTTATTTCTTGCACACAGTTTATGATAGGGTTTCACTTTTTATGCAAAAGGATAATCTCTGCCTTTTAGCTGAAATGTTTAGATCATTGATAATTAATGTAACTATCAATATGGCTAGTTTTAAATATATAATCTTGTTTTCTATTTGTCTCATCTGGGTTTTGTTTCTTTTTATCTCTTACTCAAGATTCCTCTTACTTATCTGAGCAAGTTTTAGAAATTCACTTTTATCTCTACTATTGCATTATAATTATAAGTCTTTGTTTTATAATCTGAGTGGATATTGGAGAATTTTTGGCATTCCTACTAAATGTGTAGATTACTGTCAGATCACATTACAGCACTGATAAGATGGAAGACTGACATAATGACATACTTCTGTTTTTCCTTTATGCTATAAGTGACATATATCTTAGGTTTTTCACTTACCATAAAAACCCTTTTTACTTAAAACAATATATTTTGAAAAAAAAAGTAAAATAAAATGAGGAGACTGTGTTTTATGTCAGGCTACTCTATTGCTCTTTGTGACTTGCGTTTCTCTTTTATCTATATTCAAGTCACTGCTAATAATCATTTTCATGAATCTACAAACTTCCGCTAACACTCATTACATAGCCTCCTACTTGTACAATCTCTGAGATTTTGTTTGAACAGAATGTATTTTTTGAGGTTTTCTTTAATTAAAAATCATTCAGTATGTGTTTGCCATGGCATATATGCAGAGATCAGAGGACACCTTATGGGAGCCAGTTCTTTTCTTCCATCATGTGGGTCTAGGGGAAATCAGATTCAAGTTGTCAGAATTGGCATCCAGCACCTTTGCCCACTGAATCATATTGGCTGCCCTCAAAATGTTCTTATTTAACAAAAGCTAATATGCTTTATTCTTTAGAATTATTTTAGATTCACAGAAAAGTTGAATATTTAAAATCTAGGTGTGACTCACATTCATAAAACCATCATTTAGGAAGATGAACCAGGAGGATTGCTATGAGTTTGGGGCAAGCTGAGTGAGACTTTGTCTCATAAAATATAAAAAATTCTGACAACCATCCATCCATCTATTCATCCATCCATGTAACTTTTCCCCATACATGTAAAGCCTTGCTTTATTTCCTTCCTCTTAATATACCACACTGTAGTGGTTGATTATTGTAATTATTATCCAAAGTACATAACTGACATTAGGGATCACTCTTGACGCTATATATTTTGTATGCATTTCACACACATTTATATGTATTGTCTTGCTCTATTTTGTGGCTCTGTAGTTGAATGACAAAGACTTGGTTACTTATAAATGATAGAAATTTGGCTCTCAGTTTTGGAGGTGAGATCTTAAGGTTGTGGAGTCTGTACCTGGTAAAGGATTTCTTGCCATGTCATCCATGGCAGGAATGGAAGGGCAAGAGCACCTAAGACAGGAGGATTGAACTACTCTGAGTCTTTTAACAATTGGAATTATCTATTTATGAGGATAGAACTGCTTATGATCCAGTCATAGGCAGATACAAAGATTACATGAAGCCATTGTGATGGTATCTCTACCCAATGACCATATCTGCTAGCTGGGAACTTAGCCTTCAACCCTTGAGCCTTCATCTATTTTTTAATAAGTTGTTCATTTTCTTATTGCTGAATTTGGAGAAATCTTTTTTTTCTTTGAAGTCATGTTGCTTTATTAGTCCCATTAGATAGTCCCATGCTTATGAGAGATTTGTCAGCATATAAGAACATTTTAAATTTTAACATTTCAGATAGTTTTTCTTTATTGGGTGTGTCTTTTAGAAGCCTGTTTTTGTTGCTCTATGCTTACCTTATTCTGTTGACAAAAGCCACTTATGGAAGAAAGGACTTCTTTGGGTCCATGATATGAGGGTAAAGTCTGACACAGTAGGGAAGATATGGCAGTAAGGGATTGTAGCAGCTGGTCACCTTACGTCCATAGTCAAGATGCAAGGGGCGGGGAGATGCTGGTGGTCCTATAGCTTTCCCTGATTTTTCTTTCTATTTGGTCTAGGACATCACCCCATGTGATGGTACCACTAAATTCGAGGTGGATCTTCCTTCTTTAGCTAAACTAATTGAAAACATCTTTATAGACACATTTACAACAGTACTTCCTATATAATTATAAATCTAGGCAACTTGACCATGAAGACAAGCCATTACATTGGATACCCGATTGTTATGCAAACTACTGAAAAAAACCTCTTGTTTTTTTTCTTTTGTAATTATTTATTTTACTTTTTATAAAGATTTGTTTTATTTCATATGTATGAATGTTTGCCAACTTGTATATTTATACACTGAGTGCATTCCTATTGTCTACAGAAGCCAGAAGATGGAAGTGGGGTTATAGATATTTGTGAGTCCCACCTTGCAGGTCCTCTGCAAAAGCAGAATATGTTCTTAACCACCCAGCCATTGCTTCCAGCCATAAACTTTGTCTTCTAAGCTATATCACTTTGCTTCTTTGTTAAAGATTAGTTGATTATATTTGTGCAGGTCTGTTGCATTTTTCTGACACATTCAATTACTACAATCATGGGATAGTCTGTAAATGCTTAGGATTCAGCTAATCACTTCTGCTTCAGGATCAATGTGTCAAAGGTTAAATAATTGGTCTTTAGTAGGAACTGTGTATCCTGCTGTATTAACGAGGTGGCCACCAACAAAGTATTATTTTACATCATTAAAGAATCAAGAACTACAGTCTATACATCTTCAAAATATGATGCTAACAGTAAATAAATATTTTCATTTGGGAATGATTTCTATAATGGATCTTCAGCTGTTAATCTTTTGTTAAGTAATTAAAAAGTAAGAAAGTGATTTTTATTTCATTGTGTTGAATTTTAACTACATTTTAAAGAACCATGATGATGTCCTTCAGAGAAGAGCCTAAAAATATCTCCAGGACATAATCTTTCTCTACCACCAAACAACATTTAGCCTATCTGGGTCACATTCCCCACTCCTGCATGTAAGTGGGCTAAACTCTTCTATGAACAATGAGTTCTGTTTCCAGCTATTTTGACAAATCAAATTCCATGACAGCAACTCTGAGCTATCATGCAAATGTAACTAAATTGTGACTAAGTTTTTTGCATGGCAATCCTGGAAATTCTCTTGTTTCAATAAATCTCTCACATTGTTCATCACAAGATTCCTCTTGGGGAAAGAGACATCTCCTGAAAGAAAGGCTACCATATATTTTCAGTCAAATGATATCATAAATAGCAATTACAACTGCTGTGGAATCGTGTTCTGATATATTGTAAATATTTGTTCCTCCTACTGGTTTAATAAAATGCTGATTGGCCAGAAGGCAGACAGGAAGTGCAGATTGGGATACTAGACAAAGAAAACTTTGGGAAGAGGAAGAGCAGGGCAAAGATGCTGTGAGTTTCCAACTAGAAAGCAAGATCTAATGGAACGAACACAAGCCACAGACCACATGGCAAGACAGATTAATGAAAATGCATTAAGAAGAAAAAGCTAGATAGCAATATGCCTGAGATGTAGGCTAATCAGCACTAAATTAATATAAACCTTTTTTTAATTATTTGGGGCTAAGTACCATGGGGGCTGTTAGAGGATCTAAATCTTGGGGGTAGGTTGGAAAGGCCAAGCCAGAAACTTATTATTATAGACAGCCAAGTGATTTATTGAATGTTCATAATGGAAAAAGTATTGAATTAAGAGTTTTGTATACAAATAATTATTCAAAATTTAAGAATTAAATCATCATTTCCATTTCTGGGTAAATAAACCAAAATGAAAAGGAGTAGGATACTGGTTCAAACTTCTCTGTGTAGCTCATGTTGTATGATGATTATATTGCTCCACAAACAAAACTATATTCAATTCTTTGTCTCAGTGCTTTGCAGTTAGAACTAACTCTTGAATTTCTGGGATATTCTACATTCTTTCTGTTTAATTCATGAAAAACAGAATAATTTATGTATATCCTGAGACGAGAGGTTGCATGCTTGGGTGAATATATGGAACAGGAGTCTGAGTCAGCCATGGCTTTATTTGTGCAGAGTATGAAGTATTTGCAACTTTTCCAGTTGAAGTTTGTTTTAGGAATAACATTAGTAACATTTAATTTAAAACTGTGAAGTGATAATCATTATCTGATTGTGTCCATAGCCATAAAGCTTGTTGGATATTAGCTCTTTATGTTTTCTGATTTGGTGAAGTTCACTAACTGAACATTTCTTAGTTTCTGTTGACTGGTATCTGGAGTCAGGAAGTCAATGGTTTTTTTTTATGTATTTCTAAATATAACACATTGAAAAATGACATATTGGCTATTTTATGTCTTTAGCTCTGACATAGTTCTCCATTGTCCTTTGAGAAAAATCTTTGATGAATACCTTCTATAGACACATGATTATTGATGAAATTTCATTTGGCTTACTTTGTTAGTCTTAGCTTTGTGTTTTTGGTCCTTATAATTTTTTCTCTTTGTTCCCTTCTCCTGTGCTCCTGGGGTTATATCTAATTGGAAAGAAAAATTCTTAGCACTAACTGTATCTTACTGGACCCTATACCAAAGATACCATGTAGAGCCCTCCCTAGTGGGGGTGTTTTATTACCTCAATATGGATTTCTTCTGCTTAGGGATAAATGCACCATAGGCTTTGGACAACTGTTGACATTTGGTGATAGTTGTGTTTAACTTATTTATTTCAGCTAATATATTTTTTAAAGTGGCCTTTTTGTAAATAACAAACTATAGGCATAGATTTCTGAAAAGACTATACAGGTTATTTCTCAAATTGCATGTTTCCAAAGCTTGAATTGTCTGTTTTACTGAACTTTAATTATGGACTAAAAATAAAGCAATGGCACAATGGTCTCTTGTGGGTAGTGTGCAGAAACTGGGAGTTAAGACAGAAGCTCATATTTCTTATGCAGCCTGAGGGAAATAATTACCTTGCTCCTGATTCAAATTCCATTCCTGATGCTTGCAATACAGTCTTCTGGAAAAGCACTGTCCAAATGACAGCTTCCAGAGAGACTCTGAAATTTTCCTATGACAGTTATACTGTACATTGAAAGAGCTGGCACTCTTGGGACACAGGGTCTCAACAGACATTATTAGAATAAGCCAGAAAAGAAACTCTTTAGAGAAGAGATGCCAAAAAGATTTAATTGCAAATTCTAAAGCTAAAATTTATTTAATTTTAAATATTTCCAAATGAAAAAATGCAGTTGCTCATTATTGTTATTTCTGATTTGAAGATCACCATAATTTCAAAAGCTACCAAATCATTGGAGAACTTGCTTTAATGAGGAGAGTTATTCTGTGATTTGTCTGTTATATAAAGGATGTCAATTTGTTTTAGAAATTGAAAAGGAAGTTACCCAACATACTTCTCTCCTCCTTTTCTCCATCCCTTAATTCCTTCCTTATCTTCTGTCTTTCTTTGTAGTAGGCAGATTATATTATAATTAAAAATATATAAATTTATAAATATATATAATTATAAATTATAATGCTGTGATTATAGAATAAAATCAGTTTTGAATCCAAATAGTTAACTGTCCCATTTCAGTATTACCTGGGTGTTAGTTATCTAATGCTGAGGAAAAACTCAACAAACAGTGACAGTTAATCAGTTAATTACAAAATATAATTTGATTATCCTAAAATATTTTTTTTTGCCTACGACAAGGTAGACCAGAACTTTACCAGGTTCTAACTGGTTTCACATTTTCATAGTAACCATTAATTCATGAAGCATAATGGAATACCAACTGTAGGAGCCAGTCAGTGATCTGATCCTTTTAGATGTGCGGATGAATTCATTTGGTTTCCTTCTGTATGAGTGACATGGAATAAAAAGATAGCACCTTGAGCCAAGAGTTATTTTAGACATATGAGCAAATTTCAACAAGATGACCAGGAACATTATTGATCTTAGGTGAGGAAGGAAGATGAGGCTTTATAAAAAAAAGATGAGGCACATGAGGGACCATGACCTAGGCCTGCAATTACAGCAGGCCAAGTCATAGGAAAGGTGGGAAAAATGTCAATGGATAAAGTGAGGGGAATATCTCCCTTACACATACACAGAGGCCTACAGAGGTAACTGTCTCAGGAATTCTGTTTGTGCATCAATAATATCCTGTATTCTTACCTAAGTTTTAGAACACTGGTTCTCATCCTTTCTAATGTTAGGGGTTGCCTTTAATACAGTTCCTCATGCTATGGTTGGTGACCCCCCCACCCTTAAAGATCATTTTTGTTGCTACTTCATAATTGTAATATTGCTACTGTTAAAAATAATAATGTATGTATCTGAAATGCAGTTTATCTGATATGTGATCACTATGAAAGGGCTGTCTGACCTGCAAACGGTTAATGACCCATAGGTTGAAAGCCAGTGATTTAGAATAAAGCTAATGTATAATCTCCAGTGAAGATGAACCTATCTGGTCTCAGAGATGGTCAACTCACCAGTGGCTTTGGGAGATGCTCATGGCCATGTTTCCACTTCTGGCCACATCAGGGATGCTTTCTTCAGGTTGCTGGCCTTCTGTTTCCTCTAGGGAGCCATTTTGGGGCAGGATAGGTTTATCTTCTCTGACACCCTCTTCTTTCTGATCTGTCTCTATCTGAATCAAAGGTACATCCCTTGAGCAAAGTGGTTGCCTAGGGTTTTTTAGAACAATGGCATTCTGGCATGAAGAAGTTTCTCTTCTAGAATCAAAACCACTGAGGTTTTTAACAGAAGCTTTTTTGCTTGGAGATGACATCGGGGAATGATTGTTTTCAGAAACAACATCCTTTCTCTGGTAATCGGCAGGCTCCTGTATATGCAGAGTTGGCCCTCTATGTCCTCTGCTGGTGGCTAATCTGCTCGCACACTTCTCTACTTGCAAAGGAGAGCCACCAGAAACAGGACCAGGACTGATACCAGCTGCTTCACCATCATCCACAATAATTTTGTTCTTTCTCATGAGAGCCTCAATGGAGTTGGCCCATGTTTCATGAATGAGCATGTTTGTGATCTGGTCAGTCCCACTTCGGCGATACAAGCATGAGTCTGATTTGCAGAGACCAGATGAGGAAGCCCTACTGACTGGCTGTATGTTTAACGAATCTTGAGGGCAGTTTTGGGCAAAGCCATCTAAAGAGTTGGCTTTGACAGGTGCATTCACTGTTAATCTGGAGCATGGGGACCTGCTGTCAGGCATAGATGATTGTCTGTAACATAGCGGGGATCGGGTAGAAGGAGACAGCAAACCCGTGGTCCAGTCATGGCTGCTTCGTCTGGAGGAGGTACCATCTTTGCCTTCTTTGGCAATGTCCCTCAGCATGTACCTGTAGAACTCCTCTGTGATGCTCTCTGTGCTGGACTGCTTTGAGGGGCAGCTTGGCCTCACATTGAGGTGGTCGCTTTTCTGGCATGCTTGCTGCATTGCTGAGCTCAGAATACTGGTGGCATTTTTGCCAGCGTAATAATCCAGCAGTAACTCAAATCCTCTTCCTTCATTTTCCATTTGTTTCACCATGAATCTGGAAAACTCATCGGTAATGCTCTCACAGCTGGACTGTTTGGAGACTGAGCTGGCCCTGCTAACTGGTTGGCTTAAGGTACTCATTAAACCCAGGCTGTTTACATAGACCCTGGCTTCAGAGTCCTCCTCTGGAATGCTCTCGCAGCTGGAGGCCTTCAGCCGGTTCCACCTATCACTGCCACCCAGAAACCGATTCCGGGAACAGCCCTGAGCTTGCCACACACCGTCCACCATGGAGAATTCTGTTAGGTTCATTATCTTGGCTGCCACTTCGTTTGCAAAAGTACTGACGGAATCAGGAGCGTCTTCAAGGTTCATCGACTCATCCATGACTCTGTTCATCAGCTTCTCTTTCAGCTCCGGATGCTCATCTGTTTTTCTCTTGATTTCGCTGAGGCGAGGTGGCTTGTGTTTCCTCACAGTGCTTCCACTGCCTGAGTTTTCCTTCTTCCTCTTCAAGGACCGGCAGGATCCATTAGGCGCCACAAGAAACTGGTTCCCTCCTTTCCAAGCACAAAACCATGGCTGTTTTCCATTGGAGTTGTCAAGGCAGATTGCTGCAATTTCAGTTGCCATGGAGACAACAGTCTCTGCCAATTCTTCAGCAAAATCTGTGATACAGTAGACCTCGGACTGCTTTGCTTGGAGTGTAGATTGAGCAGGAAACACCAGATCATCTCCCAGCAAGGATCGGTTAGGTTGAACTTCATTGTTTAGGGGTGTGGCATAGGTGTATTTCTCTTGAGTGTTTGGAACAATGCTGTCTTCCATTTCCTGGGAACCACAGCAGCTCTTGCTTACTTTTGACAACTTTCCTATTTCTGTAGATGCTCTCTGCTCGTTGCCATCATAACTGAGTGGGTGCTGGGGGTTCTTTGAGTCCTCTCCCATAATCTTTTTCAGATACATTTCCTTGGGGTATGTTTTAGCAGTCGAATCAAGCATTCTGTGACTGCATGAAAATTCAGATTGCAGCCTGGGATTGGTGAATAGTCCCGGCCTTGCTCCATTCTTGTTTTTCTGAAGAGCTGCATCCTCTCCAAGATCACTGATGAGAAGGCCAGTGCCATGTGCATTGTTAAAAGAATGACTGTTGGAGCATGCTGAGGCTTCTGGCCATGCTTGACCAGCAGCCTGGTCAAATGACTGGCAACCTAATTCTGACTCTGTCCACCTGACAGTCTCTTTAGAAAGGCCAGTGGGCTGTTCACCGAGCGTTACAATATGACTCATCTTTTTGAACGTGAAGCATATCACATTGTGGAGCAGCTGGTTCACACTTTCCATTAAGGTGTCCAGAGTTCCATAGGGATGCCTTTCATCAGTGGGTTGAGCTGTTATATTTTTCTGGTGAACTTCATCAATAGAATGCTTGAGGATGACATTGGACAAGGTCTGAGCCAGTTCATTCCTACGAATGTTTTCTTTGCACAGGGTCTGAGTTTTGGAAGTGGTTTCTATGATTCTCCTGTTCACAGATTCCAAGAGGTCTCCAATGTTGCTGTAAGCCTCAGGCCTTGCTAAAACCAGTGCAGCCTCCCTGAGCAGAGCTTCTGCAATGGCTTCCTTCCCCAGCTCTGTGCTCCTCTTGGTCACTAAGCTTCCAATTAAAGATATTTCTTCAGAAGCCCCAGATATGGGCAAGAGGTCACTTGGAGTTACAGAACATGTCACCTCTTCTCTTTCACCCAGACCACAGACAGCGACAGCACTGGCTACCTGTGTCATGCCACACAGAGCTGATGGGAAGGAGTATTCAGTCATAGAAGGTTCCATGAGTACTTGTGGATCGAAGGTTCGCTGTATCTCGCTGCCTCTCTGGGCATGGCTGGATATCAGAGATTCCTGTTGCATGGTGAGTCTTTCTGTGGCCTGGGGACTGGAAATGGTTCCAATAACAGTGGCTGCACATGCTAATGCAACCTCTATGGCACTCTGAGTGGGTCTGCTGGAGCCTTCTCCGGAAAAGATGCCTTCGGGTTCAACAGAAACTTCCATCTCAGGCCAGGAGGAGACACTTGGCTCCGGGGCAGTATCACTGCCATCTGGGCTCTGTACAATGACAATTTTGGGGAGTTCATTCCATGAACGAGGGACCACCATATCTTTTGTACAACAGCTGCCAGGGAGCAAAGCACTTCCCACAGGGAAACTGACTGAAGACTCCCTGGGGACTGTAGGTTGTGCCTGAGACAATCTGATGAAGGCATCTTGCAGCACTGATTCTGCTAAATTTGTAGCGTACACCCCTGTGGTGGCTTCCCCATTTTGAACAGGACAAAGAGACTTTTGCATACCACCATGGTCTCTGGGGTTGCTGCCCTGCTCAGGGGCTGCACCACAGGAAGAAAGTCCATCTTTCTTAACCATGGAGAGATAAGCATCTCTAGGGATATACAGCATCTGGGATGTTTCTATTTCTCCCTTAATGTTTTCAGGGAAGGAGTGGTTTGTGGTCAGCTGCTTGTTTGCAGACGCTTCACTTTTCCAGCAGGAAGACCTGGTTGAAGAAGTCAGACTTTGCAAGACTGTGTTCTCTGCTACAGTTTCCTTTGACCCTTCTGTTTTCAATGAGGGTGTACGATATTTTCTAATGTGTTTTTCCCCCAGAGAACAATGCACCTTTTCCTTGTGGTATTCCCATCCTTCCTGGGTAGCTTCCTTTGGCTTTTTACCTTCCAAAACAGTAGCTGACACATTTATAGTTTCGAAGCCTAGTAAAGAGAAATTGAGGACCAACCATTATTATTTTTTGGATAGCAGATTCTAATGGTCCTTTTAAAATTTGCACCCAGCTTTCCCGTCTCCCCTTCAGTACAACACTGTGGATGTTGCCTCATTTAAAGTGAATCTAATACAAATGTTAAATTTTATTATGCAACACTGTCTTATAAAACACCTTTAATATGGTACACAAATGTAGGAGTTAGGGAAGGATCAAGTTTTTGGGAATAATGGTTTGTCATCATTTGCCTGAGAAAGTGACACAGGAAGGTATATCACAGGAGAGGGAGAGAGAAGGGATGGGGGATAAAAGAAGAACTTCCCAGGAGCTTTGTTGCAAATATTTGCCCAGAAATTTGCATAGGACTTGACTCAGCAACAGTGCAACACTTTATACATTTTCCTTCTCTATGATTTAGAGAAGAGAGACTCACTGAGTTCTGTTACTGAGTCAGTAGATGTAAATGACTCCTGAGCACTCTCCTGGGTCATTCTCTCCGAATCTCACAACCACCACTAACAATAAGCACTTCTGAAAACCAAGGCTTAAAAGATATTAGAGAGAAGTCTTAGGTCTCTCAGCCTCAGAGTGAAGTCCTAAGATTCAGTTCTAAGCCAGGCCAACTTAGTTCCTGTTGGCAATACTGGCTTTTCTGGAAGTTTCAGAGAAACCAACTTTCCTGTGAGGAAGAGACTTTCTTTTTCTTGGTGGGTAGGAAGGTTTCACTTTAGAGCACACAGATTTTCCTTAGCATCCCTAAGGCATCTTTAGGGAGCCAGTATCCATCCAACCATTAAGCTGTCTTAAATACCTTCGTCAGCATGTTCACCAGTGTTCTCTTATTATTGTTGCCTCATCAGTCCTGAGTAAGTAGAGACTGTGATGTGTCAGCCAAATAGACATGGCCTGAAACTTTTCTCGACTCTCCCACTGACAGTGTTGTGGAGTGGGGTGACTAATCTCAGGGAATCTACTTGTTTTTACCAACAATGTCTTACCACTCCTGGATTCTTCCAGCTCAATTTCCTCCTCCAAGTGCTCTGAGGCGGTAAGGAAATCTTCCTCAATAGAAGACAGGGAACAATTTGTATCATCCTCCAGCCTCAGAATGTTGGTCTCCGGGTGCAGCTGACGCTCCTGCACCACTTCCAGACCAATTAAGAACTTGTTGATCTCAAAGATGATGCAGTTGGTACTGTTTGCTCTGTTCCCTCTTGCACACTGGACCAAGCAGATATCTGGCAGCCAGGGGCACTAAGAGCACAGAGAAAAAAAAAGGCATTTTCTCAAAAATGACAGACAATTATCGGTGACTGTTTTTTTCTTTTTTCCTTTTCCCAACCTCTCCTGTGAAAAGGAAAAAAAAAAAAACTCTTAAAAATATTTGAAATATCTTCAGAGCTCCTCCTGGTAAACTGTTGGAAAAAAAAAACCCATTAGATGGCATTTTGAAACACAGGACATTGAGAGGAAAGTTTTACTTAATAGGAAAGTTAAAAAAAAAAAAACAAAAAACAAGCTGGCTGTATCATATATTTGAGATTTCCCTCATCAAATCAAAAACCAAATTGTTTGTTCAAAGTTGAACTGGCAAGGATGATTTTATTCAACATGATTGAACTAAGCAGTCCGAGCACAGAACCCAGGCCACTACTGCAATGAAACAAAAAGCAATGGGAATCTAAGGCCGTTTTTGTTTGCTAATTGGCTTTACACAGGGAAAAAGTAAAATACCGTCAATCTAGGGGTAGGGGGCCAATGGCCATCAGAAATCAGGAACTCATTCTCCTGGAGTGGGAGACAGGGTGCTGGTTTTAAGACATGGTTCTCAGGGCCTTGGATAAAACACTGCTCAGCTATAAAACCAGGTAGAGGCTTAACAATGAGAATTACATGTCAAATAGGAAAGAAATTATAGTAATATGTTTCATGGACTAAATGCTTAGGGGTAGGAAGTAGGCTAGGGTCTGGCTGAAGGCTTATAGAGGGGGTTTGCAGCCTTCTGGGCCCCCTCTCTTGATTAAATGGAGACCGTTTCTCAGAATGTTATTCTTTGCTTCCTGGAGACTGGTCAGTGTTCTGAGTATGGGATGAAGGGTTCTACTCTCAAATATCTCATGAAACATCTTTGCTTCTTTGGTGACCATAATTTACCCTTTTGGTCCTTTATACTCTGTGAGGCAGAATTTTTTTGCTTAATTTACTGTTGGAGAAATCCACAGGAAGTTCATCTCTGAGGCTAAGGATGAATCTTGTCTGGCCAGTCTGAATAGTGCATTCCTCAAACCAGCATGACTGGTCAAAACAAAGGAAAGTATAACACATGAGAAATGGAGGAATTCAGTGAGACATTTGAAAACCACACAAAGTGTTTGTTTTAGTCAATTTGAACACAAAAGAGTAATGTCTCATTGTGTCTGATAAATAGGATCAACAGAGAGAAAGCAGGAAAGAGGCTATAACAAAAACAACAACAAAAGAACCCCCCCAAAAACTGTTCTGGCCTATTGCAAAGCAGCTTAGAGACAGGTGCAAAGGAGAAGGAGGTCAGAGTCTAGGGAGATGCTGCAGGCTACTGCCCAAAGAAACAAGATGTAAAAGTACAGGTAAGTCACTAGCCATGTGGCAAAACATAGATTAGTAGAAATGAGTTAAGAAGCAAGAGCTAGCTAGCAGTAAGCCTGAGCCATAGGTTGAACAGTTTGTAATTAATGTAAGTGCCTTTGTGTGATTATTTGGGGCTAAGCAGCTGCAGGACTGCAGGTCTGGCCTTCGGGCCAGACAAGTGAGAAACTTCTGGCTATACCTGTCAACATAGTTCAAGTTCTTCCTTATTTTCTACACCCTGGATTTACTTACTTACATGAGACTATACATTGTCTGTGTGCTTAAGTCCATTTTTAGTGATTTTTTTTCTCTCTCCAGCCCTTTCAGTCATATTTAATTAAGTGTCTTAACTAAGTCCAGTCAAAATCTACGAAGTTCAGTTCATGTTCAGATCCAATTAATGTCAATATTAATTTTCATGGATACTTGAGAAGAAAATTGGTACCTCCCAATGATACTCAAAATTGCCACTGTTAGCTACAGTTGAACACATCAGTAAAAATGATCTAGCTTTATAAAGTAGATAGGAGTAAAGTTTTCAATTGTTGCTATATTTTGTCACATGCATTCTTATAATATCATACTGTGTATCATGTTGCTAATTTACAGTTCTCATCAAATGTTTGTTGAATAAATTTGTTTCATTTTTAAACATTAATAAATTTCTCTATGCATCACAAAAAAACCATAGCATATGCTTTCTGTAAAACTCATGTACAATTATAGTTGTTATTAACTTCAGTATCAAAACTATATGATTACTAAGCAATAAAGCTTTCTTATTTGTTGATTGGTTTATCACATTGTTTAAAAGTCATTACAATGTTGCAATTTTAATATAAAGTATCATATTCTAGAGGATATGTGAGAGGAAAAATAGTTTCAATTTATTTTTGTAGGATGTTGGTTTCTTAGACTTTTGTTCTCTTTTTTCTAACGACTAAAATTTGTTTCGAATAATGTACTTTTTACAACTTTATTTCTCAAGTTAATGCTTCAAAGTAGAAATGAGTTTATTCTGCTTCATAGATGGGTAAATCCAGACTGAGAAAGACCCAAATTCTTCAGGTTGAAATCCCAACAACTGGTGGTTGTTCAGGCATATTGTGTCTCTGGCAGACAAGATGTAGATTGTTTTGTACTATGGAATTATTGTCTCATTAGTAAAAATGATCACACTAGAGTGCAGATATGTTGTCAGGCCAAGGTTTAATTAGCAGTGTTTGCTGTTCTTTCAGGTTTTGGCTTTCAGAAGTAGTTAGAGTTGACTTTGTAATATTAAGAATCTTCTCCATAGATAAAGACCTTTAACTGGGTAGCATATTATTCCTGAGCATAGAGGCATTGGAAATACAGGCCTAAAAGTATTGTAAAAAATACTTAACAAATTTTAGGCTTGGAATTCTTTTCTGATCATTATTGTTTTGTTCAATATAAAGGGTACTTAGAGCCATCTCTCAATATCCACCCCTAAAAACCCAGATCTTTCATTAATAAAACAATAGTATTATACTGATGTCTCAGAAAATTCAAATTGACTAGGTAAGGATCTGCACCATGTTTCTGCAGTCAAGACTGGATAAAAATTGGCTTTCTGGGATTCTGATATTTTGATGTACAACAAATATTACTTTAATTTGGAGCCATAATAAATATTATTACAGCATACGTGATGCATACTTTTCTTGCAAATTGACTAAAAAGCTTTAACTGCATTCTTTAAAGTAGTGTTGTACTGGTTTATACATAATCAACAAAAACGAATCTGACAGAATAATAATATTTCCATTTGTACTTTATTTTTTAATGACTTCTTCTGGGATTTTATTCCTTGGTCCTAGCATACTTCCTTTCCATCTGAGAAGGAACATGTTTTACTTATAATCTTGACTAATTTGGTATTTCTTAAAGAGCAAATAAGTTTCAGAAGAATGTTACTATTAAATGGTGTGATAATTAAATGGTGCATACTAGAATTCTGAACTTGTTCCTAAAAGGAGAGAAAATTCTGATTTTGAATATTTAACTAGGCCTTATATAACAGAAAGTAGACTAACCCAGGATCAATATATCTGCTCAAGTCCCAGTGAAAGAACACTGTGGATCTGAGAATTGATACAGAGGAAAAATCTATTGAGCTCTGAGTGTTGCTATGTGGGGTGCTATGTTTGGCTCTTCCACTAAAGCTCATGCACAACATCTGTTTTGGTTCATATCTATCTGACTACAGAAAAGTTATCACTGAGTGAATAGTTGATCAAGAACTATGTTCCTTACCTGTGAAACATCAAAATCTGCCTGGAGGTTTCCAGAGGCTAATCCACTTAGGAGGACAATTTCATTTTCTTTTGGCTGTTGGACATTCATGGAGTTGATAAGTTTTGGAAGGTCTGGTGAAACATTGACCAGTTTCTGTGGGGTAAGACTTTGTTAGTACAGAGGCATCCTTTACATTTCTAAAACAGTACTCCCAAACTATTCCATCTACAAAAGTTATCATTTAGAATATAGATATATTAGCTACTTAGTCTATAGATCCTTACAACACAACTCCCCCAGCAAAGACTCAGGGATCCATGGTAGGAGAGGCAGACAGAAAGACTATGGAAGGCAGAGGAATAAGAAGTTTACTATGGGATTATTTCTCCTAGAAATGTCAGAGAAGCTAGCTATCCATGAAATGTCACTGTCATGGCGCCAAACCTGACCTAAACAAGGACAACACTAATGCATTTCCTAATATGAATGAGAGAAAGATCAGGAGGCCTCAGCCCTAGACAGAGGACTACAAGTGAGCAAGGGATGCTTAGAGCAGGATAAATAGTCTTCCCTAGGCAAGAGCACAACTATCTAATACCAAATGGTCGTCCATGAAAGCATAACACACACAACACCATCACCATCAACAATGAAAAAGACATCATGAATTTGAATGATAACAGGGGATGAGCATGGGAGGAAATGGAGAGACTTTCTTGATTTACTAGAGGGAAGGTAATGATATAATTATATTATAATCTCAAAAATAAAAATTAAAAACCTTGAAATATAGAAAAAAACTGTTTCAAATTAGATAGTAAGAACTAAGGTTGGGATAAAAAAATGTAAGCTAAAAAACAAACCTCTGGTTTTATATTTTCCAAAGTGAATATTTGGTAATTACTATTTCACAATGGAAATAAATATTAGTTTGGAAGTATTTTTTCCTCTTAAAATTTGAATAAAAATGACTTTACCAGTTATCTTCTGTTCCAGTAAATTCAATAGTAAAAATTCAGGTCCAATACTGATTTTGCTTTGACTATGTTCTAAGTGGTTTGTGAAAGCATGTAATATTTGACGTCCTGTTCCATTTAATCCTTAACAAAACCTATGTGACTGAGATGCCATAATTAATTTTATATATAAAATAAATAGTCTATGACCTAAAAACTTTGTAACTTGAACAAATCATATCATCTATGAGTGAAGCTGTAACTGAAAACTCCCTTAAATCATTCCGTAAATTATAAAAATACAGTCATTATGATGGGAATTTGCTTCTACCCTCTCTGTCCTATCTCCAAAGGACTGTACATAATTTCATCATATAAACTCATATGCACAATTTTCTTTGAAACCTCTAGTGCAATACAGAGAACAATATTTGGAACCTAGTAAAAGTTTATAGTGAGTAACTCCTGTGAGTAAATTGGTTTAACTATATGAAGAAAAAAATATAGAAGCCTGCATTTACTGTGCCTGGGTCCTGAATAACTGAGTAACTAGTATGATGTGTATTGTGTGTGATAAGCCAAGTACAAATATGCTGTTATAGCCAATGAGGTCAGAGCTCTCATCTTTGGGTAGGCAATGATGAACTGTGACATTACTTAATTCTTTCCTTGTATCACAGGCATGCTCAGGTCCAGCTCTTACCTGCTGCAAGTGCTCTGTGATGCAGTCATCCTTGTTTACATCCAGGTTTACAAAGCAGATCTGAAAAAGAAAGCAAAATCATTAATTATGTAGGGAATCTATCCATCCTGTTAGGAAAAAAACCCTAAAATACAATTGTAGAAATTGTTTTAAAGTCTTAGGAATTTTATAGAGCTTGACATAAAGACAATTGCTTCACGTTGAGTCTTTACAAAGATTTCCAACCCCCTGCACACATGTCCCAAATTGCTATGACAAATCTCTTACTTCCATAGACCAACACAATCAAACAGTTCCTTGTTTTGCTTGAGTCACAACAAAATCTTCAGGCTTATGTTATTGAATCTCATGAAATAGAAATGAAAACAAAACAAAGAGACTTGTAATACTCTCAGCCTCTGCTTATAAATCATGAATAATTTTCTACATTTCTCCTAGTACAGTGTTTGATAATGGCTTCTGACTGCCAGGGTTCTTAGTTTGTTTTAATTTAACTAGCCTTTATAAAGGATACTTCTTAGTTGTTCATCTTAGACAAACACCTAAATCAGTTAGTTTAAAATAATGAGTACATTATTAACTATGATTTTCAAACAACATTGAAATAACTTGTTCTAATGAAAATTTTGAATTTCAAACATTATCAGACAGATAGATAAACACTCTGAGCAATGGGATGCAGTTGGAGAGAGGATTAAGGAATAATTTCAAGGAGAAAAGTTGGATTTATGAGAGTTAGGAAGATTCGGTTCCCAGGGAGGGAGAGTTGAGCTCCCATCCGTTCCGGTTCCTTTCTTCTGCTTCCAGGACTGGTGCTGTCTGCAGAGTAAGTCCCAGTGCACTCTGTAGCAGGGGCAGATAAAGTCTGTCTGTCACCATACCCACAGCTCCTGCTGAGAGAATTTGCACGGCTACCCACTTCCACCTCAAACTGAGCAAACAGATAACTACAGGGGTCCCTGAAGGACAGACTCAGACCCCGCCCAGAGGTGAGAAGGGGTCACCAGGCCCAAGCGCCTATATCCCAGCCAGGGAGGGAGAGTTGAGCTCCCATCGGTTCCAGTTTCGAGGTTCCGCTTCTGGGACCAGGTGCTCTCTGCAAAGTAAGTCCCAGCGAAATCTGTAGCAGGTACAGATAAAGTCTGCCTGTCACCATACCCACAGGTGCTGCTGAGGGAATTTGCACAGCTACCCACCTTGACCTCCAACTGAGCGAACAGATAACTTCTGGGGTCTCTGAAGGACAGACTCAGACCCTGCTCAGAGAGGTGACAGGAGGCACACAAGCCCGAGTGCCACAACTGACCAGGAGCCATCTAAACGTGAACCACTGAAGTCATGGGCAAATGTCAGTGCAAAAAATTACATAATAATACAAAGAACAATATGGTAACTCCAGAAGAGCATGGCAATCTTACAAATACAGGACCTGAACTGAGCAATGAAGAGGAAACAGAAGGAAGCAACACCAAAAATTCCTTTTTGATGTTCATCGAAGCTCTCAAAGAGGATATGAAAAATAGCCTTAAAGAAACAGAAGAAAATACAAACAAAAAATTGGAAGAGATGAACAAATCTATGAAAGAAATATGCCAGGAACTAAAATGGAAAACCTAGAAGAAATGGACAGATTTCTGGACAGGTACCATCTACCAAAATTAAATGAAGATCAGATTAATTACCTAAACAGGCCTATAACCCTTAAGGAAATTGAAGCTGTCATTAAAAACCTCCCCAAAAATAAAAGCCCTGGTCTGGATGGTTTCAGTGCCGAATTCTACCAGACATTCAAAGAAGAATTACTACCATTACTCCTCAAACTATTTCACACAGTAGAAACTGAAGGAATATTGCCAAATTCCTTTTATGAGGCCATAATCACCCTAATACCCAAGCCACTCAAAGACACAACAAAGAAGGAAAATTAGAGACCAATTTCCCTCATGAATATTGATGCGAAAATTCTCAACAAAATTTTGGCAAACCGTATACAACAATGTATAAAAGATGTCATCCACCACGACCAAGTAGGTTTCATCCCAGAAATGCAGGTCTGGTTTAACATACGAAAAATTGTAAATGTTATCAATCATATAAACAAACCAAAGGAACAAAACCACATGATCATATCCTTAGATGTGGAAAAAGCCTGTGACAAAATCCAACACTCCTTTATGATTAAAGCCCTGGACAGATCAGGAATACAGGGAGAATACCTAAATATAATAAAGGCGATTTACAAGAAGCCGACAGCCAGTATCAAACTTAATGGAGAAAAACTCAAAGTGATCCCACTAAAGTCAGGAACTAGACAAGGATGTCCTCTCTCCCCTTATCTATTCAATATAGTTCTCGAAGTTTTAGCTAAAGTAATAAGGGAATGAAAAGAGATTAAGGGGATACAAATTGGAAAAGAAGAAGTGAAGCTATCTCTATTTGCAGATGATATGATTGCATACATAAGTGACCCACAAAATTCTTCCAAGGAACTGCTACAGCTGATAAACACCTTCAGCATGTAGCAGGATACAAGATTAACTCAAAGAAATCAGTAGCCCTTCTATACACTAAAGATAGAAGAGCTGAAAAAGAAATAAGGGGAACATTACCCTTCATAACAGCTGCAAATAGTATTAAATACCTTGGAGTAACTATAACCAAAGAAGTAACAGACCTATTTGACAAAAATTTTAAATCACTGAAGAAAGAAATTGAAGAGGATATCAGAAATTGAAAGCTCTCCCATGTTCCTGGATTGGTAGGATCAACATAGTAAAAATGGCAATTCTACCAAAGGCAATCTACAGATTCAATGCACTGCCCATCAACATCCCAACACAATATTTTTTGGACCTTGAAAGAACAATACTCAATTTCATTTGGAATAACAGGAAAGCCAGGATTGTCAAAACAATTTTACTCAACAAAAGAACCTCAGGAGGTATCACCATCCCTGACTTCAAGCTATACTATAGAGCTACAGTAATAAAAACAGCCTGGTACTGGCATAAAAACAGATTTGTGGACCAATGGAATAGAATTGAGGATCCAGACATTAACCCAAAAACCTATGAACACCTGATCTTTGACAAAGAGGCCCAAAAC
>PVIH01011981.1:0-65994 GCA_004025045.1 Sigmodon hispidus
TGGAAAATCTTTTCCCAACCCTTTATTCTAAGCCTGTGTCTGTCTTTGCAGTTGAGGTGTGTTTCTTGTAGGCAACAGAAGGATGGCTTCTGTTGTTGTATCCATCTTGTTAGTGTGTGACGTTTTATAGGAGAGTTGAGACCATTGATATTAAGGGAAATTAGTGACCATTGATTCATATTTCCTGCCATTTTTGGTGCCAACTTGTTTGTTTTTCTTTTCTCTAGGGTATTCTTCTGTGGACTTATTGATTGTTTGTGATTTTGTGCGTGTATCTGAGGTCCTTATGTTGGAGTCTTCCCTCTAATACACTCTGTAGTGATGGGTTGGTAGATAGATATTCTTTCATTCTGACTTTGTCCTGAAATACCTAAAATAGATATATCAGTCAAAGAAAATACTAAAATAAAAACAGCCATAATACAAAATGTTCAGAAAATCTGGGACACCATGAAAAGACCTAACTTGAAATTAATAGGAATAAAATGAGGAAAATACCAGTTCAAAGGCACGGATAATATATTCAATAAAATCAGGAGAAAACTACCTAACTTAAAAAAAGGAAATGACTATAAAGATACAACAGGCTTACAGAACACCAAATAGATATGACCCCCCCATAAAAGTGCACTCACTACATAATAATCAAGCCACAAAATATACAGAACTAATAAAAAATTTTAAGAACTGCAAAAGAAAAGAACCAACTTACTTATAAAGTCAGTTCCATCAGAATAACACCTGAAAATTCAATAAAAACAAGGAAAGCTAGAAGGGTTTGGTCAGAAGTTATACAGCTACTAAAAGAGCATAGACTCAACTCACCTATAAAAAGACACACACTAACAAGATGGATACAACAACAGAAGCCATTCTTCTGCTGCATACAAGAAACACGCCTCAACCACAAAGGCAGACATAGGCTTAGAGTAATGTGTTGGAAAAGATTTTACAATCAAATGGCTCTAAGAAACAAGGAGATTTCTGTCACGAGCAACCTTGTCCCTCAAGGAAGATGCGACACTCGGCTCTTCTTTGAGCAGTTTTATTCAGGAACCTTGAATTCAGACTTCTGACTTACTTACTTATGATGGGGACTGACTGACTTACTACATCTTACCTCTCTCCTCTTGGGGAAAACCCGTCTACAGCCTAAATAGCCTCTGGGCAGCCAACCTCAGTACGCCACATGGGCACTGCCTGTAGGTCCAGGTACACGGAAGCAAGTCAGATCCTCAGCCTAGCCATATATGGGAATATTTGTCACTGAGAGCATTCACCATGTGGAAGGTGGAGGGCAGATGCCAGTGCCATCTTTAAGGCGCAGCTGCAGACAGCTCTCTACAGTTCCCCCTTATTTACATTATAGCAACAGGCAAGAGTAGAGGCATGATCTCTGTAGAGTGGACCAGGGACATTGCCCTGATCCTCACTCAGGTGTCATCCAGCCGATGAGTACCAGACCAATCCAATACCCTTTTTCACAGAGGTGGGATGCAGGGTATCAACCCACATGCAATCAGGCATGCTCTTTTTGGGTCCCAAGTCTCGGTGGGTCCCAAGTGCAGTGCTCAAGCCTTGCATTCTGTGCTTACAAAAATTATTCTTTTAAGGTAGCCAACCAAGGCATATGGGGACTGTCCTGCTTTAACGGCTGTAAAGGCTTGAATAATCATGACTGCATTGTGACACTGGGAAGCCTAATCTGGCAAATGCACCACAGGCATACCAAGGAGACCAACACCAGAAGGCGTGTCAAGGCTCCTATACCTGCTCACTCCTTAAGATGGTTCATGGCATCAGAGATCCATGAGGACAATCCCTCGGCCAGTCCGGCATCCACCCATGTTGAGTTCACCATGACGATAGCCACCCTCAGCTGCTCCATCAGGTTGTCAAATTCTCCCATCCAATTACCTAAAAGATAACTAGACAATTGCTTAGACAAGTTTGCAGCATGGGTAAAATTGCCATATTGTATACTAGTCACACAAAGCCCAACATATTTCCAGGGCTTGTGCTACACTGGCAGAAAGATTATTCAAAGTACACTGGCCTCCCAGGCCTGGAGATTTAAAGACACACTGTCTAGACCTACAAGACTGCTAGGTCATTTGTACAGGGAGAATGCCGAATGCTGCTTACTGAATGCCTCAGGCTCAAACATATACCCAAGGCAGAGCACACAGGTGGAAATTCCCCAGGTGGCTGGAATGTAAACAACTTAGGCTCACCTGCTCTCACTTAGGATGGCTGTGGGCTACCATGTTGTTGCTGGGAATTGAACTCAAGACCTCTGGAAGAACAGTCAGTGCTCTTAACCTCTGAGCCATCTCTCCAGGCCCCTTGTTACACTGCTCATAAACAAGCTGCTTAATCAGAGGCATTGCTGCATCTGGGGCCCAAAAATTCTGCCTGCGGCCTCAACCATATGAGCGATGAAGTCCGAGAAAGGCTTTGTAGGACCCTGCAAAATCTTAGTGAGGTTACCGCTCACCTTGCTATTATTTGGTAAGGCCTTCCATGCCTTAATACCAATCTTATTAATCTGTTCATAAATTTGAACTGGGTAGCCTGTCTGTTGATTAGTAAATTGACCCTGGCCAAGCAACATGTGTCTATCCCAAGCAGGTTTTCCAGCAGCCTGATTAGCTGTGGCCTCTTCAGTGGCAAACTCAATCAGAAATGCCTTCCAGTCTAGATACTGTCCTGGGCTCAAGCATGCTCTTGCAAGTTCACTCCAATCACTGGGTATCATGCAGTGCCTGTTCAAAGCCTACAGTGAATGAGACTGTGATCCCATATGTCCCTACTAACTCAGCCAGAGATTTTATCACATTGAAATCTAAGGGCTCCTCATATCGATTTCCTTGAGGATTTTGAAACACTAGGTAAGCTAAACATAACTCTGTTCTGACCACCTTCCATGTCCCGGGGCTGAAAGTATGCCTTCCGAAGGGGAGGGGGAGCTGAAGGTGCGGCTTGACATGCTGGGATGTGCAGCATTCTCCTCTATCTGGATGCTCCTTTTTCTTTCCCTTTTTTTTTCTTTTTTATGGTGGGGAGCCTGAGAATCTCTCCTGCTGATAGCAAGCAGAGCAGACTCAGAAAAACCTTAAGGCGGCCTGGCCACCCTCCACTGCCTCACTGCAGTGCTAATCCCCAAGACAGCTTCTTATCAGCTTCAGGTGGCCTCAGCAAATGGAACCACACCCACCCAGAACCAATCCACAGGCCTTGATCCTCCATGGAGACAAAAGCAGAAACTCCTTTCCCAAGTAATATATTCTTATAAACAGATTTCAAAGTCAAGACATCTTCAAAGTACTTGCATTTGTTTAACTTAGCAGCCTTAGCAATCAATTGTCTCCCTGCAATTAGCTCATTAAGTTAAAAAATTAAAAGAACACAGAATAACCAGAATCCAGACTCTCTGTTTATCTGCCATCTTTATATAACTTTTTTCCGTTATTTCCTTCCCCGTTTAGAGGATTTGAGAGTCTAAATCTGTTTTATTGAGAATCCTTAATCATTTTTCAACTCAAAAAGCTTTGAAAAGATTGTACCACTTTAATTGCTGACTCCGCCCCTCTTGGCTGCTTTTCAATATGGCGGAGGATCCCCTGCCACTGTGCCGCTGCCTGCCGGCAACCAGAGCAGGCTCAGGAAATGCAACGAAGCAGCTCCTTAAGAGCCAAAAAAAATTGGGTGCGAAGAGGATGCGCCCATGGTTAAAACTATGCCTTTTACAATAAATCAGTTTTTACTTTTACTTTGAATTTGCTCGTCAGCGAATCTTATCCCGCTCTCTCTTTATCTACCAAGTAGAGCAAATTATTCCCCGCTCTTGTTGTGGATCCCCACGTTACCTGAGGACTTACCCATGAACCACCCTGACCACTGAAAGTTCTGAGCCTTTACTGAGAGTAGAATCCCTGTCACAGGCCACTTGTCGCAACCACCTCGTTCCGCAAGGAAGATGCGACACTAGGCTCTTCTTTGAGCAGTTTTATTCAGGAACCTTGAATTCTGACTTCTGACTTACTTATCATGGGAACTGACTGACTTACTACATTTTATCTCTCTCCTCTCGGGGAAAACCCGCCAGCAGCCTAAATAGCCTCTGGGCACCCAACCCCAGTACGCCACGTGGGCACTGCCTATAGGTCCAGGTACACGGAAGCAAGCCAGATCCTCAGCCTAGCCATATATGGGAATGTTTGTCACTGAGAGCATTCACCATATGGAAGGAGGAGGGCGGAAGCCAGCACCATCTTCAAGGCATGGCTGCAGACAGCTCTCTACATATTTCAATCCTCAGTATTTATGCCCCTAATATAAAGGCAACTACTTATGTAAAAGAAACACTGCTAAAGCTCAAATCCCCCATAAATTCTTACACCCTAGTAGTGGGAGACCTCAATATGCCTCTTTCACACCTGGATAGATCAACCAGACAGAGACTCAACAGAGAAATAAGGAGTCTAACAGATTATGATGCAAATGGGTTCAAAGATATTTACAGAAGCTTCCACCCAAATGCAAAGGAATATACATATCTCTCAGCTCCTCATGGAAATTTCTCTAAAATTGACCACATAACTGGTCACAATGCAAATATCAAAGATACAAAAGAAAAATGGAAATAATCCCTTGTATCATATGGGACCACGAAAGCCTAAAGTTAGAGTTTAACAAGGTCAAAAATCACAGAAAGTCTACCAATTTATGAAAACTAAATATCACTCAGGTGAACTACATCTGGGTCAAGGAAGAAATAAGAAAGAAATCAAAGTCTTCCTAGAATTTAATGAAAATGAATCCGCAACATACCCAAACTTGTGGGACACAATGAAAGTAGACTTAAGAGGAAAATTCATAGCACTAGATGCCTATATGAAAAACCTAGAGAAATCCCACATTAGAGAACTAACAGTTCAGCTGAAATCCTTAGAACAGTTAGAAGCAAACTCATCTAGAAGGAGTAGACAGCAAGAAATTATTAAACTTAGAGCTGAAATCAATACAATTGTAACAAAAAGAACAATACAAAGAACCAATGAATCAAAGAGTTGGTTCTTTGCGCAAGTCAACAAGATAGATAAGCCCTAATCCACACTAATCAAAAAGCAGAGAGAGAGAGTATTCAAATCAACAAATCAGAAATGATAAGGCGGACATAAAAACAGACCCACAGGAAATCCAGAGAATTAGCAGATCATACTTTGAAAATCTATATTTCACAAAAATGTAAAACCTAGAAAAAATGGACAGCTTTTTGGACAGGTACCATTTTCCAAAGTTAAATGAAGACCAGATTAATTACCTAAACAGACCTATAACCCTTAAGGAAATTGAAGCTGTCATTAAAATCCTCCCAAGAAAAAAAGCCCACGCCAAGATGGTTTCAGAGCAGAATCCTACCAGACATTAAAAGAAGAATTACTACCATTACTCCTCAAACTATTTCACACAGTACAAACTGAAGGAATTTGGCAAATTCCTTTTATGAGGTCACATTACCCTAATACCCAAGCCACTCAAATACACAACTAAGAAGGAGAATTACAGACCAATTTCCCTCATGAATATTGTTGCTAATATTCTCAACAAAATTTTGGCAAATCTTATACAACAATATATATAAAAAATCATCCACCATGACCAAGTAGGCTTTATTCCAGAAATGCAGGGATGGTTCAACATAAAAAAAAAATAAATGTCATCCCATCATATGAACAAAATAAAGTAAAAAGCCACATGATCATATCCTTAGATGCTGAAAAATCCTTTGAAAAAATCCAACATTTCTTTATGATAAAACCCCTGGAGAGATCAGGAATACAGGGAAAATATCTCAATATAATAAAGGCGATTTACAAGAAGCCATCAGCCAGCATCAAACTTAATAGAGAAAATCTCAAACCAATCCCAATAAAATCAGAAACTAGACAAGGATGTCCTCTCTCTCCTTATCTTATAAATATAGTTCTCCAAGTTTTAGCTAAAGGAATAAGAGAACAAAAGAACATTAAGGGGATACAATTTGGAAGAGAAGAAGTGGAATTATCTCTATTTGCAGATGACATGATTGTATACATAAGTGACCCACAAAATTCTACCAGGTAACTACTACAGCAGATAAACCCCCTTCAGCAATGTAGGAGGATACAAGATTAACTCACAGAAACCAGTAGCCCTTCTATACACTAATGATAAAAGGGCTGAAAAAGAAATAAGGGAAACAATACCTATTATAATACCTGCAAATAGTATCAAATACTTTGGAGTAACTATAACCAAAGAAGTAACAGATCTATGTAACCAAAATTTTAAATCACTAAAGAAAGAAATTGAAGATGATATGAGAAAATAGAAAGCTCTCCCATATTCCTGGATAGGTAGGATCAACATAGTATCAATGACAATTCTACCAAGAGCAATCTACAATTTCAATGAACTACCCATCAAAATCCCAACATAATATTTTAGTATCTTTAACAAATGGTGTTGGCATAGCTGGTTGGTAGTGTGTAGAAAAATGCAAATAGATCCAAACCTGTCATCCTGCACAAAACTCAAATCTACGTGGATCAAAGATATCAGCATAAACCTAGCCACACTGAACTTGATAGAAAAGAGAGTGGGAAATACCTTCCAAAACATTGGCACAGGTGACAGCTTCCTAAATATAACACCAGTGACACAGACACTAAAAACTACAATCAATAAACTGATACTGAAAAGCTTCTGTAAAGCCAAGGACACTGTCAATAGGACAAAATGACAGCCTACAGAATAGGAAAAAAATTTGACCAACCCTACAATTGGTGGAGGACTGATCTCTAAAATATATAAAGAACCCAAGAAACTAGAGCCCCAAACCTTGAATAACCCAATCCAAAATGAGTTAATGAGATCTAAAAAGGGGATTCTCAGCATATGAATTACAAATGGCTAAAGCAATAAGAGAACAAAAGGAGATTAAGGGAATACAAATTGGAAAAGAAGTGAAACTATCTTTATTTGAAGATGATATGATTGTATACATAAGTGACCCACTATAACTATAACCAAAGAAGTAACAGACCTATTTGACAAAAATTTTAAATCACTGAAGAAAGAAATTGAAGACAATATCAGAAAATGGAAAGCTCTCCCATGTTCCTGGATTTGTAGGATCAACATAGTAAAAATGTCAATTCTACCAAAGACAGTCTACAGATTCAATGCACTGCCCATCAAAATTCCAACACAATATTTTTTGGACCTTGAAAGAACAATATTCAATTTCATTTGGAATTACAGGAAAGCCAAGATTGCCAAAACAATTTTACTCAACAAAGGAACTTCAGGAGGTATCACCATCCCTGACTTCAAGTTATACTATAGAGCTACAGTAATAAAAACAGACTGGTACTGGCATAAAAACAGACTTGTGGATCAATGGAATAGAATTGAGGATCCAGACATTAACTCAAAAACATATGAACACCTGATCTTTGACAAAGAGGCCCAAAACATTCAATGGAAAAAAAGATAGTATATTTAACAAATGGTGTTGGCATAGCTTGATGGAAGTGTGTAGAAAAATGCAAATAGATCCGAGCCTGTCACCTTGCACAAAACTCGAATTCAAGTGGATCAAAGATCTCAACTTAAACCCAGACACTTTGAACTTGATAGAAAAGAAAGTGGGAAATACACTTCAACAAATTCCACTTCCTAAATATAACACCAGTGGCACAGACACTAAGAACAAGAACCAATAAGTGGGATCTCCTGAAGCAAAGAAGCTTCTGTAAAGCCAAAGAAACTGTCTATAGGACAAAACGACAGCCTACAGAATGGGAAAAGATTTTCACCAACCCTACAAGAGATAGGGGACTGATCTCTAAGATATCTAAAGAGCTCAAGAATTTAGATCCCAAAACCTTGAATAACCCTATCAAAAAATGGGGTTCAGATCTAAAAAGGGAATTCTCAGCAGAGGAACTACGAATGGCTGAAAGGCACCTAAAAAAGTGCTCTTCATCTTTAGCCATCAGAGAAATGCAAATCAAAACAACTTTGAGATACCACCTAACATCTGTTTGATTGGCTAAGATAAAAGGCAGATGTCAGCCTATGTTGGAGAGAATTCAGAACAAGGGGAACACTCCTCCATTGTTGGTGGGAGCGTAAGCTTGTTCAGCCACTTTGGAATGCAATATGGCGGTTTCTCAGAGAACTGGGAATCAATCTACCCAAGGACCCAGCAATACCACTTCTGGGTGTACACTCTAAAGAGGCACATTCACACTTCAAAGGTATTAGCTCAACTATGTTCATAGCAGCATTATTTGTAATAGCAAGAACCTGGAAACAACCTAGATGTCCCTCAACTGAAGAATGGATTAACAAACTGTGGTACATCTACACAATGGAGAACTACTCAGCAGGAAGAAAAAATGATATCCTAAAATTTTCAAGCAAATGGATGGATTTGGATAATATTCTCCTGAGGGAGGTATCACAAACTCAGAAAGATAAGCAGGGGATGTACTCACTCATTAGTGGGCTCTAAACAAACAAGAAAAAAGCCAAGCATGCCCTGGCTGCAGACCATGACCACTGAACAGCTTGGGATCAGAAACACCCTGGACTGACCCTTCGGATCCCACTCCAACTATAGGAACACTGGACTCACTCTTGAGGGAGGGGGGACAAAACTGGATCTGCCAGGAGTGGAGACTGAACTAAGCAATATTGGGTCAGTGGAACCATGGGACTCTTTGCTGCATGCCCAGGGAGGGGATGGGGAGTGATGGATAAGAAAAAAATGACCTGATGTGGCGGGAGGGGGAAGGGACCTTGAATAATGTATACAGGGATAGAAAACGTGACTTCTTTGTTCATAATAATAATAATAATAATAATAATAATAATAAAATGTATACAGAAAAAAACAACAAAAAAAAGAAAGATTATTAATTCAGCCCCAAGATGAGAATGCTATCAGTGAATTGAAGTTTCAGGTGATTGAGCAATAAAGACTCTGAACCAATCTTCAAAGTATACAGAAGCTGATGAAGATGCCCAGCCACAGTGAATTTCCATATATTCTGTTTATTTTGATTTGCAACATATTCAAGCTTTGTCTTTACTTTAATATACAAACAATAACATCTCATTAGAGTTAAGACTATAATAAATATCTATCTGTTTGAGATTATTTAGACATAATAGTGATTTCTTGAGGTGAAATGAATTGCTGAATAACATTTTAAGAATTGTTATAGGCCTATGATTTTTTTCTTCTAATGGTGGTTATAATTTCGAAATGTACTTTGAAAGTTACATAAATATATTATTCCATTAGAGACGACAAGTAACCACTTAAGGGAATTAATGAAGGTCTAGACTTTAGCTAGTTGTGAGCCCTGTTATTTTCATCAGTTTAGAAAAGTATCCCTTAAGATACCACTTCAAATGATTCTTATGCCAAATAGGTTTGGGGAAATTAACCTCCCTTAAATGTATAAATAGAATTATGTATGTTCATGGATTTTAACTGACAGTATTCAATTTGTATTTCTCAGTGATATCAGCTGATTGAGATGGCAACATTTTATGGAGTTCACATATAAATCTACCTCAGTTACAACTTGTGAGTTCATGTTGTGTGCTATTAAACCAGCTTTATGTCTTTTTGTTGTGCTTCTGTACATTGAGTGAGTAATGTAATAAACAAAAGTCTTTAATAAATAATAATAAGAAAATTATTGACTTTATTTCAAGTTTTATTTTATGTGGTATATCATATAAGTTGTATTAGGCTATGGAATATGAATATTTAGGGATCTGAAGAGCAAGTAACCATTTATAAACATCTGTCATTTTTGCAAACAACTCAGGACAAGGCCATTGTTGAATTCTATTTGAAACATACATCTTTCAGCATTGTGCAATGAGAATGTACAATGACGAATCCAAGAATTAGAAGTTATAAGTATTTGTGAGCTTGTCTTTATGGATTCTGTGCATTATTTACTATCAAAGCAAATACTTTACCAAAAGAACTAGAGCTAGCCTCACTCAAGAATGTTTCAGTTCATAAGGAAATCTGAGTTAGACTTCACTGAAACAAAAGCCTAGTGAGCGTATGTAATCCCAAGTGTAGATAGCAAAGCTTTGGTGGGTAGAAGTCGTCTGTCCTTGGTAATCTGCCTTAGACAATGGAAAAGTGAATATATGGGCAGATAATATTTATGCAGACAACATTTACACTTATTTTATATTTTATACTCACTGTACTGACTTTCTCAAAGGCTCAAGATGTGCAGTGTCATCACATCTGGAGCTTCATAAGGATTTGCAAGCTAGCAAGTGATGGCTTTTTAAAATCAGGTATCTGCAAACTTAATGCAACTGTGTAATTTTCTTTCTTCCTTTCTTTCATTTATTTATTTATTTTTAAGGAATAAAAACAAATGGCAAATTCTTAACCACTTTAATCAAAATAAAGGGAAGATGTACTTCAATAAAACTAGAACTTGAAAGGCAAACATTACAAGAGATATTAATGAAATTCTGGAAAATCATAAGAACATACATAATAAATTTGTTTTGATAAATTGAAGATTTTGAAAAAAAAAGGTGAGTTTTTAGATAGCAAAATTAAGCCTAAATTCAATGAATGATTTTAACAAATGCATACTTTGTAACCTTGAAATACTCGAAATACTAATAAAAAACTCCATACTAAAAATAAAAAAGGCAATAACAGAAACAAACACAAAAAATATGAACTTACTGCAGAATTCTGCTATAACTTAAAAAAACTAAAACAAATACATACATTATTCCATACAACTCAAAAAAAATAAACAAAGCCTTTAAAAGTTTCATGCTAGTGAAACCTTTATATTAATCATAGTATTTCTGTTTTCTTAATTTTTTCATATATATTTATTAATTTGGTGTTTTTACATCATGCACCCCATCAAACTCAGATATCAAACCTCTCAGCATCATGCCAACTCTTATGATCTCTCCATTTACAATACCACCCATTCATGCTGCTCATTTACTTCCTGGAGCATAATTAAAGTCCCTGTGGCCAGACCCTTAAAGGAAACAATTCTTTCCTTACCCACCCCTCTGCCAGAAGCCATCAATGCAGAAATGAAGCATTGTTTCATTTAGCTATGTTCTAGTCTTGAGTTCTTGTGTATAATTACATCTCTCTCTTTTTATATTTTTTAAAGTCCACTAATGAGTACATGCATCCCCTACTTCTCTTTCTTGGATTGTGACACTTCGCTCAGGAGGGTATTCTCCATATCTATCCATTTACCTGCAAAATTTAGAGTATCATTTTTTCTTACTGCTGAGTAGTACTCCACTATGTAGATGTACCACAGCTTGTTAATCCATTCCTCAGCTGAGGGGCATCTAGGCTGTTTCCAGGTTCTTACTATTACAAATAATGCTGCTATGAACATAGTTGACAAGCTAATGCTTTTGGGGTGTGAATGTGTGTCTTTAGGGTATGTGCCTAAGAGTGGTATTGCTAGATCCTTAGTGAGATTGATTCCCAGTTTTCTAAGAAACTGTCATACTGCATTCCAAAGAGGCTGAACAAGTTTACACTCCCACCAACAATGGAGGAGTGTTCCCCTTGCTCTGCATCCTCCCCACCATAGGCTGTCATCAGTGTTTTTAATCTTAGCCATTCTGACAGGTGTCAGGTGGTATCTCAAATTTGTTTTGATTTGCATTTCTCTGATGGTTAAAGATGATGAGCACTTTTTCAAGTGCCTTTCAGCCATTCGTAATTCTGCTGATAATTCCCTTTTTAGTTCTGAACCCCATTTTTTGATTGGATTATTCAAGTTTTTAGGTTCTAGATTCTTGAGTTCTTTATATATCTTAGAGATCAATCCTCTATCACTTGTAGGGTTGGTGAAAATCTTTTCCCATTCTGTAGGGTGTCGTTTTGTCCTATTGACAGTGTCTTTGGCTTTACAGAAGCTTCTCAGTTCCTGGAGGTCCCACTTATTGATTGTTGTTTTTAGTGTCTTGATATTGGTGTTATATTTAGGAAGTGGTCACAGTACCAGTGTGTTGCAGGGTATTTTCCACTTTCATTTCTATCAATTAAGTTCAGTGTAGCTGGGTTTATGTTGAGGTCTTTGATCCACTTGTATTTAAGTTTTATGCAAGGTGATAGGTTTGGACCTATTTTCATTTTTCTATATACTACCCTCCAGTTATGCCAACACCATTTGTTGAAGATACTATATTTCTTTGGGCCTCTTTTTCAAAAATCAAGTGTTCATAAGTGTGTGGGTTAATGTCTGGGTCTTTAATGAGATTCCATTGATCCACAAGTCTGTTTTTATGCCAGTACCAAGCTGTTTCTATTACTGTGGCTCTATTGTATAATTTGAAGTTGGGATGGTGATGACTCCTGAGGTTTTTTTGTTGAGCAAAATTCTTTTGGCAACCCTAGCTTTCTTGTTATTCCAAATAAATTTGAGCATTGTTATTTCAAGGTCTGTAAAAAATTGTGTTGGGATTTTAATAGAAATTTCATTGAAGCTGTAGATTGCTTTCAGTAAGATTGCCATTTTCACCGTGGAACTGTGTAATTTTTAACTACAAAATTTGCACTTACATTTTACCATTTAGCTTTTTTCATTTGCTCTTCTCAAACGTTAATTTTGTTGTTCTGGTTGTTATAGAACATTCAAAATATATTGATGTCCACCCCTTCTTCTACAAAACAAACTTTAGTTCCTTACCCTCTTAAAGACAGTTTAATATTTTGAGCTACCAATTTTATGCTTGTTTTAAGACCCACTTATTTCCTTTTTACTGTTCTGCACAAAGTTAGTTTGTCTGGCTTCTCCATTTCTGATGAGTAACAAGGACAATGCTATACTAAGTTTTGTAGAAACTGTCTGGAAGAATCAAAGGCTTTCTTTCCTTCAGTAGTTTGGTATCAAAATTTCAAGTTTAAAGAGCTGCATTTAAAGACAGTCTTGAAAATTCTGTTACTCTACTTGTGACAAAAGTTGAATTTATATTTTACATTCATCCTAAAATACTTATGTCTGGTACATCCACATTTTACTTATAATAACAAATTTTAAAAATCATTTTAAAAATGATTCTTTACCAAATGCTTAGAACTAATCATTAACTCCATTTATATTTTAGAATTAGTACAACAGTTAGTGTTTTTGTCCCCACCCCAGTGTGTGCATGTGTTTATAGACAATATTTCACTATGTATAGACAGTATTCATGACCTGGAACTTTCTACATAGATCAGGGTGGCCTCAAACTCAGAGAAATGCCTTTGCCTCTCTGTCTCTGTGCTGCAATAAGTCTTGCACCATCTCTGTCAGATTCAAGGTGCTCTCTTAAGCACAATGAAAATTTAATTAGCATTAAATTATCAGATCAGAGGATCAACTGGAGTTTGAAACAATGGGACAAAACAGTGAGAAACTAAGTATTCACCAAGTATTTTTCTAGATACCATTGATCCCTTAACAGGCATTAAATTGCATTGATAAAAATAAATGAGCTTAAAATATTTTCTTCACCTCTACATCTATTATTGTACTTTTGTAAAAACTGTGGAAATCAGTAAAATTAACATTTCACCAATTTCAGGTCCACTCTTCAGTTAAGAATGTGAACAGACTTTTTAAATTTAATGTCTGTGAAGATTCTTTACATCAAAAAATAAGACAGTTTGGGGTTTGAAGAGATAGCTTAGTGGTTAAGAACAGTTGCTATTTTCACAGAGGATTTAGGTTTGTTTTTCAACCCTCTGGGGATTTGTAATGAGTTTTGGTTTGTTTGTAGGGATTCAGGTGGCATCTGGGAGCACTAGGTGAGCACAAAGTGCACATGCATGAACTTAGGCAAAATATTTTTATATATAAAATAAAAATCATAGCTAATTCTGAAAAAAAGTATGATAAGACACTGAGAGCTGCAATGTTTATGGTGAACTAGAGCTTACTATAAATGAAAATACTTCTGTTAGATCTATTTTTCCATGAAATTAAGAACATATTACAATGTGTTTTGAATATATTCTTTATATGAACCTCCTGTGAAGATGTTGAGATGACAGAGAGGATTCATCCATTTTCATTGCATTAGCAAAAATATTTAACTCAGTGGCTTCTAAATTTCATCTCTATCGCAAGATAGTACTTAATAATATATTTGCTTTTTGTAACTCCTAATATGTTCTTTTATCTTTACCTGTTAGTAGACTGATTTATTGCAAAAATATGCTGTATTATAAAATAGCCCTTGATATTTTACCCAAATTATGCAATGTTTCATCAGTTGCTAATTTTCCAGTGTAAATGAGGTACATCTTTTGGAAAGTTTTGTCACAGTAAAAGGACCAGACAACTATTATTGCAGTGAAACTATATGAAATGATGAATCTCAAGATTGTTATGTGAGAAACAGATGGTGTGAATATTCTAAGGAATGCTTCTAACGAACTAAAATAAAACAGAGAAAGAAAGAGAGGGGGAGAGAAGGGAATGAAGAGAGGGAGGGAGAGAAATCAAGCAAATTATATCTTAATGCTTTGACCCTTTATCTAATTTGCTATAATTAAGTTTCATTTTGGTTGTTTTGGTTCATTAGTCTGCTTTTAAAAGATTAGAGCAATGGATAAGGAGATTAAACAAAGTTGGTAAAGTTTCTGGATATATGTCATCTTCCTATTACTGGTCAGATTCCTTCAGAGGAAAAGAACTGTTAGCATTTACCCATTGAAACTCCCCATTATTTTAATGTTATACATTCTGTGATATTAAGAATAAGCACATAGGTGTATATGTATATGTAATATTTACTTCAGTGAGTATATTTTTCATCCATATTTTCACTTAGATATCTGAAAAAATGAACAAATGTATCTATTTCTGTCATTTTATCGAAGAGTACAGATGTCCAGATATATGTATGTTATGAGCTATAATGTGCCACAAACACTGAGATAAGAAATTTTACAAGTCTAAGTTGATGTGTTTATCACCCTGCATATATGGGACATATGCTGAATCTAGTTCTCTGAACCGTGTCTTATATTTTCTTCCTGATTTCATGCTTTCAAATTTTAAATTTTGCTTCACAAAAATGAAAATACTTGCCTAAGAAATACTTTGCTTTGAAAATTGATAATATAAAAATTGACATTGTTCTTTATGATCTTACTTTGTATAATTTATATTAAAACCAAACACAGTTTTAAAGTGTTATTAAATATAAAGTTCTATTTTATATGCTTATTTAAATTTCATATACTGTTTTTGATATTAAAATATTTCTGTGCTTCATTATGTCAACCTTAAACACTCTGCAACATACTATAGTAGAGACTACTTAAAATCTCTTGATTCTTTAAACCCAGACTGAAGTACATGTAGCCAGTATTTTAACAGTTTATGAAAAATAAAGCTAATGTTTGTACATGCTTTCTTATTTTGAGAAATCTATACCTTAAAGTGTTTGCATTTGTTGTCATCAGCAAAGATTTCTGAAGGTGATTCAGGACTTGTGCCTCAAGCAGAACTGATCTTGTTATAGGTGTGAGATTATCTTACTTTAAAACTCCAATCCTGCCATTAAATCACTGACAAGGCTTTCATTCCAAAGCTGGCCTTGAAATGCATAACACAACAGAGGGACAATTAAAGATAGTCATAGTCTATTATCACTGCCATTGGTTTTGTTAATGAGTTCTGTGACTTGTTTCAGAATCAAAATGCTGCTCTTGAGAAAGCCTAGCCACCTAAGTAAGTGAGTCTTTATTACTTTGCAGTTAAATAGCTAGTGTTCTGTGCCTTTGAGTTTCGGGAGCAGTACTGAAAGAAAGTCTTATAAGAGAGTCATCAGTCTTGTGCAGTCTAGTATTTGACAGTTTGTGAGGTGACACAGGCCATTACTTTAACAACATCACTTCCAGTTCCTTAGGCATCTCCCCAGCACCCCTGGAGAAAGAAAGCCTCTCTTTCTCTCTCTCTCTCTCTCCATTTCTTCCTTTTCTTCTTCTTAATTTTTCTTTACCCTTTGCTTATTAAAAATTTTTAAAAATAAAATGATGACAGTCATTTGGAATTTTCATGGTATCTGCCTATTTCTATAGATTAGATGATAATATTCTATTTATGCTTAAGATGAATATGTTGAACACAATATAAATAAGAGAAAAGGAAAATTTTAAATGTGTCTACAAGCCAATCAACAGATTACATTTAATAAATTAAGATTGAAGGTTTAGAATTTTTCATTAGTACCAGGCATTATTTGTATATGGCAATATAATAGCTCTTAAGCCTCTTCTATAGAGGAAAGAACTGACCATTTAAGAAAGAAGACTCTTGAATCGTAGAAATAGGCCAAAGGTAGACAGACTGCTTTCATGAAAGTCCTTCTGCATTTATTATGCTCCCTTAGAAGTTCATTAACTGACTTTTATGTATAGGTTTTTATTTTATAGCTCAAAAATTAGTGATATTTTGTCTCTAAACATTTTTGGTGATAAGTTGAAAACCAAAAGAAAATATGATAGGAAATCACTGTATACACAGTGCCCCAACATTACACTAGGTTTGAAAGTTATTTCTTCATTTGATCATGAAGGCACCATTCATAGAAAAAGAACTTCATGCAATTAATAACTGCTGACAGGTAGAGACTCAGTCTTCTTTATGGATGAGTCTCTTAACTAGTTTTAAGTAACAAGTAGTCAGACCTAAAAACATATAGATATAATCAACAGTAAAAGGATTTAGCAGGATAAACTTATTTATTTTTTCTTAATTTTTATTTATGTATTCATTTTTTGGTGATTTTACATCATACACCCCATCAAATTGTTATAAGAACTCTCAGATTCATACACATTCTTTTAATCTCCTCATTTAAAAAAATGCCCATTCATGCTGTTCCTTTACTTCCTGGAGCATAATTTAACTCCCTGTGTCCAGACCCTAAAAGAAAAAAGTCTTTCCTCTCCCACACCCCTGCAAGAGGCCATTAATGTAGAAGTGAGACACTGTGTCACTTAGCTATGTTCTAGCCTGAGCTCTTGTATACAATGACATCTCTCTGTATCCCTCTTTCTTTTTTATTTAAGTCCACTAATGAGTGAGTACATCAGCAGGGTGAATTTCTATGTGTTTGCATACAATAATAATAAAGAAAAAGAAAGAAATACTGGTAAGATTTCTTTTTGATTGTTTCTACTGCACAAAAATATAAGAGAACTGACTGAGTATAAGAGATATTTGGATGTGATGGACATTCACAATTTCTTGATTTTGGTGCTCCTACATTAAGTCCTATGTGCAACTCATAAATTACATATATTTTCTGTACATTTTTAATACTAAAAGAAAATTAGAATAGCTTGTTAATGCATATATTATAATTTTTCCATCTATCATTCATCATTAATCATTAATGCAATCAGACTTTCCTCAATAAATGTCTTTCTTTTGTGAATTTACACACTAATGAAAATGCTTGGTAGATGAGCAAAAATCCATACTTTGTGGTATCTTGAAATTCTTCCCTGGAAAACATTCTGAATCATTCATAATGCCTAAATTTTATTATTTCCTGTTTATTTTTAGTCAAATATCTAAAGTAATTAGGAGATTAAATCTGAGAATTTTAAGCTCGGCACTTATCTCTTGTTTTTGTGTTAAAAACTTTAACCCTGACAATTCAGTTGACAATATGAGCCAGCGTGCACAAGTTATCCAGGTCATCTAGAAGGCGAGAAACATAAGCTCAAGAAAGTACTCGAAACAACAAACAGAAGAAAAAAAAACACACAAACATCTGAACTATCCACTATTTTCTTCTACTATATTCAAATGGTGTTCACCACAAATGCTTTGTGTTTTTGTGCAAATACTGCAGTTTGATGTAAACTGTTTTGAAAGGTGATTCAGAATGTTTCAAATTAAATTGACTCTGACCTTTTATTGGTTAGATCGACATGAAATGCATTGTTTTAGAAAAAACTTAAAGTTATTTTATTGTAGTTGAGTATGTGCAATAACCATCAAATAGTATGAAGCTTATTTTAAAATTAAACTAATACTTCTCATCATCTAAGTGGCAAATTCATTACATTCTCAGGATTGTCTTTATTCTATCATTTTATCTTTGTACAATGACACTGTTGAGAAACAATGACAACAAGCTTAACTGTATTTTTTTTTCTGAGCTCCCTTCCAAAGCAAACATGCTATAGTTCAACAATCTCATAGAATAATCTGAATTTTTTTCTCAGAGTAAGTTATACTATTTCATATTTTTGGAGGTATTATGATGATTTGAAAAAAACATAAAGTTTCCTTATGGTTAAAAACAACTAAAAGAGCCTATCCAAAGTTTATTTTTAAGGATTTAGATCCTGGATGAAGATGCTCTATATATGGAAAATACTCAGTTTAGTTTGTACTATAATACATTATTTAACTCATAATTTATATTAGCTATTATGCATTATGCTTTGTTTCACAGGAGGAAAAAACTTTAAACTATCACTATGCTAAATAACTTTTAGATCTTATCTCAAAAAATTATAACTATTTTTTAAAATTGATGTCTAGTGACTGGTAACAGTATAATTTATAACAGTAGTCTTCTTGTGAAATTCATTCCCAATTTGTTTGCTTCTGACTCTACTCTTCAGGCCTTTGCAATAAATTATCATTGATGTTCAGTACATCAATCAATTTGATGTTGTTACTGAAAAAATATAGTGAGATAAAATTGGTAAGATTCTCTAAGTTTTACTGTGTTGATTATAAAAGCAATTATTATCACAGATATTTTTGAGACATCTGTTGGAAAAAACATATTCTTTTCTTGGTAAGCACAATCGATTTTGGGGAAAAATAATAATTCATTTACTCAAACATAACAAAAATTAGAAGTTACATTTTAATACTATAATTAACATTGTATTATTATATATTTTTACATTTGAAGAAAAGAAAAATATATTAAATATATTTTCTAAATCTCATTTAATAGCATAATTTTCCAATTTTTTTTCAAACTTGTTTTTTATGCACACTATTTTCTTTTTAATATCCTTTTTTCATAGACAGTGTGTGTTTGTGTGTGTTCATGCACATGTGTGTGTTTACTGATTTATATATCTCTCTATATATGACACTACAAGCATGATATATTTGCAAAACCCAACATGCTTTAAGGTAGTGTGGGCATACAACTTGACTGATAATATGTGTGAATACAAAGTATATATTGCCTACTGATTGCCTACTGGACTTCTTTTCAGTAATAGAGACTTAATTAAAACACATCTTAAAGAAGCATCTTAACACAGTATGGATAAAGGAAATTAAAGATTTTCTTATAATACACTTTCAACAGTGGTATCAGTGAACATTTAATGTATGTTGAAGTGTGAATGAATACATGATTGAGTTGTCCTTGTTATTAGAAGTTATAATAAGGCCAACCTTGATTGTCTTATTCACTATTCTATTGCTGTGAAGAGGCATCATGGCCAAGGCAACTCTTATAAAAGAAAGCATTTAGTTGGGGGCTTGTTTACACTTTCTGAGGCTTAGTCCATTACCATCATGTCAAGATGCAAGACTCTGGAACAATGGCTGAGAACTGCATCCTTATCTTCAGGGAGAGAAAGAGGGAGAGAGAGGGAGAAAAAGGTCCTGGCATTGGCTTTTGAAACATGAAAGTTCAACCCCAGTGACACACTTTTTTTGTAGTAGGAAGTTTCTCTGTCCTCCTCAGCTTTTCTCAGTCCTGCTTGGGTTCTGCCATGGCTTATATAGTAATTAGCTCAGAGGCTTAATATTAATTACAAACTGTTTGGGCTATGGCAAAGGCTTATTATTAACTATTATGCTTAAATTAATCCATAGTTCTTATCTATGTTTAGCCATGTGATTGGGTACTTTTGCTTCAGTGCAGCAGGCTCATCTTCCTTCATGTGAATCTGGCTGGCATTTCCTCTCTATGGTTCCTCTTCCCTATTTTTTTTTTAGTCTGGCTGCCCCACTTCTACTTCCTGCCTCCTGATGGCCAAACAGCATTTTATTAAACCAATACAAGGGAAAATATTTACAGTGTACAAAAGCATTATCTCACATTGAACAAAGACACACCTACTCAGAGAAGGCCATATCTATATGAGCCTGTGGGGGCATTCTTATTTAGAATACCATATTCCACACCCTCACACTTATTGGCTTGTAGCCATATTATAATGTGAAAATGCATTCAGTCCAACTTCAAAAGTCCCTGTAATCTATAAAAGTGTCAACACTCTTTAACAGTCCAAAGTTTTAAGTTTCTTTTGAGACTTATAGCAATTCTTTAGCTTTAACCTTTTATAAAATTAAAATTAAAAAGGAGAAAACAGGGCTTAAGAGATGTCTTAGCTGCTAAAGGATAGGCTCAAAAACAAAAAGAGATTACATACTTCCAACATACAGTGACACACAAATTATATTACTATTTGAAAGGGAACATAATGATAAAATATTTAATTAAAGCAAAATGAAAAACTCAATTGTGCATCTCCATGTCTAATGTCAAAACAGTCTTCAGATTTTCAAACCTTTCAGGTTTGTTGACTGTAACATACTCTCTTTTCCTCTCTTTTGGGATAGTTTCACTTCTGGTTTGCAGTTCTTCTTGGCAGAAATCCTATATCTCTGGCATCTTCAACATCTTGGAGTCTTCAAGACAATTAGGGCTTCCCCTTTCTAGCTTCTGAGTCTAGCCTTTCTGAGTCTCCATGGAGGAGATACATGAATACATGCCTTGTCTTATGGTTTTTTATAAGCCACAGAGATAGATTCCATAACCTTTCTCTTGTGTTCTCAATGCTAAGAAGCAGTAGTTCAAAATATATGGGTTGAGAACTCTTTGGGAGTCGTATTTGAAATGTTTATACTATGATTCTTAACAGTAGCAAAATTCCAGTTATGAAGTAGCAACAAAATAGTTTTATGGTTGAGGGTCACTACAACATGAGGATCTGTATCAAAGAGTAGCAGCTTTAGGAAGGTTGAGAACAACTACATAAAACTAGAACCATGTGGCTGAAGCTGCCAAGTTCTGCTGTTGAATGGAGCAGGAACTTGGCCCACTTGCTCCACTATATTTGCATCAGCTTTCTGTTTTTGATGTTTTCCTCCAATGCTTAAGCTTTTCTTTAATATCTTTTCCATATATTGTAAGTTTAGCTGGGTGGGGCTTGCTCTGAGGTCACCACTCCCTTTATTCTACTTAGCATCAGTTTATCTTCTTGAACACTGGACTTAGTTCCATTGCACTTCCTAGTGCTCGTTTTCCAACTTAAACTATACATTTTGCATTTCTCTTTATCAGCTTTCTTCCATATTTCTTATGCATATTATAAATATGCATAAGAATGATTACTAATAACAAAATGACAGTCAATCCTTGCTTGTTTTCTTTTGCTTATTTTTTATATTTATTTATTTATTTATTTATTTATTATAGAATACAGTCTCTTTTATCCATGTATCCCCTTGTTCCCCCTCCCAACTCCTCCTGGTCAACCTTCAGCCTCCCTCCTCATCCTCCCCCCACCCTGTCCCCAGAAAGGGCAAAAGGTCCCAAGGTGGATTAGCTCAGCATCCACTCAAGGCAGGTCTGATTTCCTCATCCTAATATCAAGACTGGGATAGGTGTTCCTCTGGAATGAATGGGCTCTAAGGTGCCAGTGTATAAACAGAAATACAGTCTGATCCCTCCCCTTGAGGCTCCACATCTCCTCTGAGAATGCTATTAATGCAGAACTTTTTAATTTAGCCTCTGGCCACTTTGTAGGACAAAGGCAAAGAAGCCATGATCTTTGTCATAATATCACAAGCATGGTATCTAGGCCCCTACTAATATTCCTTCCCTTGGATATCTCTTGATCTGAGCCCCACCAATCCAACTGTACCTTAAACAACACTCTTTTCCAAGACATCACTAGTCTGGCCCATGAGGCCCAACTCATTCAACTGCTTCCATATTTCAAAGTCTCAAAGTCAGTTTCACCAACAAGCAGGATGCTCAAGTCTGTCCTTGCAATAACTCTCACTTAAGACATCAACTTCAGTCTTAATCACTGTTCTATTGTTGTGAAGAGATACTATAGCCAAGGTAACTCTTAGAAAAGAACCATTTAATTGGAGGCTTGCTTATAGTTTCAGAGATTTAGTCTATAATTACCATGGCAAGAAACAAGGCCCTGGAGCAGTAGCTGAGAGATACACCCTGATCTTCATTCACAAATCGACAGAGAAAGAGAGACAGCAGGCTAGTCCTGGCATGGGCTTTGAAACGTCAAAGCCCATCCCCCCATGACACACTTCTAACAAGGCCACACCTTCTCCAACACAGCCTTACTGTATGATCCTATGGAGGTTATTCTTATTCAAACCATGTTGATTGAAAGATATATTATTTTATCCTTTTATTTCAATATTAGAAACAGTGCAAAAATTCCATTACTTAAATTCTCGACAAAATAAAAAGTATATAATAATATAAACAATAATTTATAGTTAACATTTGTGATGTTTTACTACTGTGGATCATGAGACTTTCTTGTGAAGGAAGGTACATCTGACATTGGCTTAAATTGGGTTGTAACTGTATGGTAGAGTGTTCACCTAGCATGTGAAGTGGCCTGCATTTGATTTCTAGTATTTCAAAAATGAAAGTGTGTGTGTGTGTGTGTGTGTGTGTGTGTGTGTGTGTGTGTGTATGTGTGGGGGTATAGTATGTTTGTGTGTGTGATAGTATGTATGTGTACATTATGAGTGTGTGCATATGTGTGAGCATTTGATTGTGTAATAGTATGTGAGTTTGTATATATCTATAAGTTTGTGTATTGGTAAGTGTGTATGTGTGTGAACAGTTATGCTTTTCTCTTTACTGGTGTCCTATATCTGAGTCATTATTAAATAAAGTATCTGATACATGCCTCTAATTGGTTCTTAAGACATCTTATTGATTTTAATTTATATTATATTCTACTCATCAACCTTTAGTGACATACTTTTATATTGTTTGTAATATGATATACAAGAAATGCAGTCAGTTTGAAAATTTAAAATTTTAATATATCATCGAATAAGATTTTAAGCAAAAGTGTTATTCTTCAATGTCATTTATTCATTGAGTTTCAAGGTTTTAAAATATGTGCACTATAAAAATTTGTATTTAAATATATTCACTTTCTAGCTCAGAGTAAAGTCCATTTCAAGTCTATTTATGTATTAGAAAAAATGACTACTGTATATCAATATATAGAATATTGAAACTCTATGAAGATCAAGCTTAAAAACTGTCTCCTTAAAAAAATCTTGATAAGTGAAGAAAAATAATTTGTATCAGATAAAGTGTATTTTAATCTTAAGCAAAGAAAGTAATACATTACTAAATACTCTTTGAGTTCAACTGGTCTACTTTTTGTTATTTGTTTTTGTTTTTGTTTGTGTGTGTGTGGAAAGGCCTCCTTTTATAACTCAAGTTGGCATGGATTTTGAAGCCTTGCTTTATCTTCTGAAATTATAGAATTTAGATGTTTGTCTCCCCATGACTATTATTATATGCCATATACTACATTGAAGCATATTTTTTTTAAAGTTTATGAATATACACAACACGTATATGTTTTTGCATGTTTCTGGTACAAGGGATCAAAGCAAAGATCAAAACATGGGCTGTTTGCATGCTTGATAAATGGTCTACTTGTGAACTATATACATTTCAAGCCATATTGACATTTAAATTTTGCAGGCGTCAATAATTAATTAAATTCTTTATTATTGGAAGTTTTACAATTGATGTGAAATAGCTCAAAGGTGTAATGGCTTTAATCAATTATTGAATATGTCAACTTATAAACTAATAATTTACAATCGTGGATAACAATATGCTTACAGTAAAGCTGACTTCTTCATATGTAAAATGGAGTTAATATCTATCTCCAAGTAGAGCTTGTACAAACATACACATACACATGCGCGCATGTACACACACACACATCTTCAGTAGGAGGAACAGATGAATAAGGTAAAAATACATGATATAAAGTTTTAAAAACTAATAAAAATGAGAAAACAGAAAACACAAACACAATATACTTTGTATTAGATCACAGTTTTACATACAAACAGTTTGGACTATATGAAAATTATTAATTTTTTCTGAAAAATGAACTTGAAATGTACTGCATTCTGACCTGGGTGGTGAATATTTATTGAAAAGCAATCGTCTTACAGTGAAAACATTCAAAACTTTGAAACTTTGGAGAATATTTTTTGCTAAGAATGTTGCAGATAGTAGGAATAAAAATGTAAAATAACAAAGTAACTTAGTACTTCTTGTGTACCAAATTACTAATTTGGAAAAGTTTACCACTAAAGGCTAATAAGTGAATTGTAATGTAAATTAAACTGTTATGGGAACAATTTAAAGGTGTGTATCAGATAATACTTGTTTTAATAATGTCACAGATACAGCACACCAGTAAAGGATAAAGCATAACAGTTCACACACACACACATACACACAGACACACACCACTCACATACATAACACATATCCACATCCTCTCTCTCTCTCTCTCTGTCTCTCTCTCTGTCTCTCTCTCTCTCTCTCACACACACACACACACAAACTCACTCACATATACTCACACTTCTTGATTTGAGTATTCCAAGTACAGATTAAATTCTTACCATAATTCCTCAGGTAAATAAAAAGTTAAAGTCTCTTTATAAAATATTATTTTTATTATCATTATTCAATTTTAACTTCTGTCTATAGTGGAATAAATTTTCATTTTGGCAGTGTTACATAGCACCTCCCCTAAGATGCTTTAAAATTTTGTAATTATTTTCACTAACATTTCCACCTATGATTATTTACATAGTGAGTCACAATTAAAATAGTAAATAATTAATAAAAATGTACAGTTTGAACTAGGAAAATATATGTACCCTATACAAAAAAATCAATAAATAAGCCAACCCCTGACATTTTTAATGAAAAGAAAACAAGGAATGTCTGTGCTCTTGAATAGGGCCTGAATTCAGCTGTCAGCATCCAGATTGGGCAGCTCCAAGAATACCCATCTTTCATTCTGTCTTCCTCATGCCCTCACTCACATCTGCATAACACAATCTCACCCACAACACAGACACATAATCAAAACGAAAACAAATGTTTTTAGATTGATCTGGTCAAGAGTTTTTCTTCATGGTAGCCATAAGTGAGCATAACACTCTGTGTTTGAAACTGTGAGCTTAAATAATGAAAACTGGAATTTCTTGTGCACAGCTAACTAGTAGTAACAAAATAGCACTTTGGATGTGAGGTTTTACACATAGTTGTATAGTATTTATACTGGTTGTACAAATGGAGACTTAGAACTTTGGTAAATTAAAAATATGTGCAGATAAGGATTCGAACAATAGGCATGCCCAAGCAAGCAAGGGAAAGACTAATACTAGGTTCCAACTCTACACTGGCAACTGAGGAATACTGAGAGCAGGAGAAACAGTCTTCACAAAAGATAATTATTTATTCAATACAAATTATCATACCAAAAAGTGTACATACAAGGAACAGTATTCACAATGTTATATGAAGAAATATATGTGTATACGTATATCTAAATGAATGTAACAATAATTAAGAGAAACAAGAGAGGCCTTGGATTTTATAAAGAGCTGGGAAGGGTACAAGGAAGGGTTGGAAGGGAGGAAAGAGAAGGTAGAAATGATGCCAATATATTTTGATATTAATAATAAAAATTAATCAGGAAAGGAAGTAAGACATAGAAATGCTTCTACATGCATTAAAAAAACAAAACAAAAAAAAACCTCTTTTAGGCATTGATGATACACTGCACTTTGAATTGACTTTGCAAGGAATTATAATATAGCCAAACTGGCTGTATTTGTTTGATTTTGGCTGAAAGTAAGTGTGAACCACTGCATTTTTCTATAACTTTTTTCCCTCTCTCTGCAGCCTGATTCTTTAGTACCTATCTCATCTCCAACAAACCTCATCCGCCATTATTTTAATATGTCGCTCTTGAATTTTTTTGTTATATTTGTCTAGATTCAAGTGAATAAGACAAGGTGAATAAATTCAATTATATCTGAGAGGAGATCTCATCCCATTGGATTCAAATACCAGATTTAGCTCTGGGTTGGTTCAAGGTCTGAACTCAGCTGCTGAATTGATCACAAAAGTGAGTAAAGAGTAAACTTACATTCTATGTGTGGACCAGTTTTAATAGAAGCAGAAAGAAATGATAGCAGGGTTATTTAGAACAGTATCTACTAGCAGGATCATCTCATGAAAACCACATTTCTGAAGAGGAAATGAAAAATCTTTGATGGCAAAGAAAATGCATCCTAATTCCAAGCTCAAGGAAATTGTCAAAAAATGATAGCCTTTCCTTCTGCAAGCGACTGATCTTTAACCACATATGAAGCACTGCCTTAGCATTTTATATTTGATAGAGATATATAGCTTTCTATACTTTTGTACTTTAACTGTACTTAGAAATTTCTTAACCCTTCTCTAATAACCTTTATTTTATAGAAAGTTGAGAACAGTACTGTGGTTAGAAAATCTAGAAGTATGATGACCTCATGGTTTTCTGAAGTGATAATAAGCTACTTCTGAGAGTGACCTCTATTAAAATCTTTTGAAATACCTACATAAATATCAATAAATAGCAATCTATTTTTTAAAGCAGATGACAATAGCAAGATGCCCAAGCCCTCAACATAATTGCAATCCTCCCTCGACATTGTTCAACATTTTTCAGTGCCTCTCCTTATAACTGAAAAGGTCTTTAAATGTCTCCCTTTTTTAATGGCAGAATAGCAATTTCACGCTAAATGCATGAGAGCCCTCATTCCATAGGAGCACATATCTATTAATCTTTCCACTTTTTTCTTTCTTTTTAAACAGTAGTTTCATTTCACTTTGGATTTTTTTCTTTAACAGCTTCATAATTTTATTTTGTAATTATGTAAGTGTTGATTGTATTCATAATTATACTTGATAGTGTACTTCTCTTCTGCCTGGCTAGTGATACTGCTAACACAGCAACTTCCTAATCAAAGAAAGTACAAATGAAGAGAAAATTTGCCTTCTGAAACCATTTGTGTGGTGATGGTAATGAGACTGCATATTTCTGCATCTTCTGGTGATTGTCCTTGTGGTCCTCAGTATCCATACTTGTCCACTTCTACGATGGTAACTGAGAAGACTATAAGATTCACAAATGAAGATAATGACCTCTCAGTTACCTGCTGCATGTCTTTTGCTTTAACAGCATTTTCTCAATTACACTCTGCCCTGAACTCACTTTCAAGTTAGTTAGGACAGTTAGAGCCACACTCAGACTTTACTCAGTGAAGTGAGATGCAGTCTGTCTGCCATCCTTCCTCTCTTCCATTCATCTAATAGCCCTTCTTCACTCTTTTCTTACTTCTCAATTGATCATTTCCAGAGGCATCTCCTTAGTTACCTCCTAGCCTGGGAAGAGAAACTTTATAAAATTCCATGAAACAAAAGGGATTCTGCTGAGAACCCAGGGCTTCTGCAGACAGCACAGCTTTCTTATTCTCTTTTCTCTACCTGTGGTTCCTTATGCAGTTATATGTATTTGCCTTTTAAACTATCTCTGAGATACTTGGACCTTGAGAAAGACTATGATTGTTAAGAGAAAAACCAAACAAACTGTACTGCTATTCATTTTTGTTAAGAAGTTTCATTGGAATAGAATACAAACCATTGATGTATACAGTTCTTACAGAGTTGAGTATTTGTGTCAGAACTCAAAGCCATCCAAGCAAAATATTTACTATTTAGCTTTTACAGAAACAACTTCATAACTCCTTTACATCACCTGTTAGCATATTGAGTATGATTAATGTAATGTAATTTACATTAGATACTAAAATTTGTTCTTGAAAATTAGGATGAAGCATACATTTGTTTTGAATTTTAAGTATACATGACATAGGTAAGAATGTAATTTTTGGTATTCATTGAGTAAAAAATACAAGTTTTCTGTGACCCTTGAGATATAGGGAATTTCATTAATATTTTTATAAATAGTAATTTTTCACAAAGAGAAACTTTATGGACATTTGTCATTGATGTATAGTAGCATGAAATACACAAATATATATGGTAACAAAATGAATTTAATGAAGCAGTAACATGAATACAACATCATGCTACAAATATTATTTTAGATTAAACTCATAACCAAATTAAAAACTAGCTAACATTGCATCTAAAAATAAATAAATAAATAAATGCATATGTATCTATACATACATATATATAAAATCTGGAAAGTAAAATCATATTTTACTTGAAATAACTAAAATTAGAGACTTTTTCCATTTTTTTGTGTTTTATCTTGTTTGGTTTTGAATCAGGACCCCTTTTAAAATTTATTTTTTAAAAAGGTCTTTTTTTTCCATGTATCTTCCTGCTCACCCATTCTTCCATCCTTCCAGTCCCTCCCAGTCAACCTTCAGCCTCCCCTCTTCTCACCGCCTGATTCCCTGACCCCCAAAAGGGCAGGAGTCCCAAGGTGGGTCAGCTTAGCCTGGCAAATCTACTTCAGGCAGGTCCAGTTTCCTCATTCCAATATCAAAACTAGGTTAGGCGCTCCTCTGCAGGAAATGAGCTCCAAGGTGCCAGCCCACTTACAGAAACACATTCTGATCCCACCTTAAGAGGATCCACATACTGTGCATGTCAATTATCAGTTGCCTATCCTGGGAGGGCATAGCTCATTTTCCCATTGTGGTCTAGTGACTGTTCTTGATTCAGGGAGCTCCGCAATGCTCCAGGCAATCATCTCTGTGGGATTCCTCCTCATAATCCCTATCCCCTTGCCCATATAGACCACCCCCACCCTCACCCCCTGCTCTCCAGCTGGAAAGGGGAGCTTGGCTCTGTGCTCAGCCATCAATCTCTGCCTTCACCTCCATTCATTGATGGATGTAAGTACTGTGGTGACACTTAGGGTGGTTATGCATTTGATTTTAGGGAAGTCCTGAAACAGGCCCCTTTTTATAGTCCAGATTATTTAGAACAAACGAACATCTTCCTGCCTAAGCCTTCTGAAAGTTGAAATTGTTGTAGTAAGCCATCACCCAGGCTCAAGAAAGATTTTATAAAACAAAATATTTCAATCTGATCTTACAACAGAAAAATACAAAAATAAAATAAAATCAGACAAATTTATGATGACAGTTCACCAAATATTTTCAACTAGCCTCCTAGCTTTGAAAACTCCAGGATATATGGTAGAATGTGCTCCAGTAATGCTATGCAACATAGAATTTGAACAGAAGAAACAGATCATAAACCAAAGGGAATATGTTAACTTATTCTCAGTGAATACTTAAAAAAAAGGAAGACAAATAGATTTGTATACTTCCCTGAATATTTCATTTATATCAGCTAGATGGCATTGTACTAACCTTGGTTTAATTCTACATCAATGAATTAGAAAAAATTACAAACGTAGCTCAAAAAAATTTAAGCATCAAAATAAAATAATTCACTAACTATTTGTAGACTACTTTTTTGATATATTGAATGTCGATAATTTCAGCAATGGTAAAATTAATTGTAATTAAACATGAATATGCATTTTTCTGCTGTCCGTTTACCTGAATATTTAATATCTATGTTCGTTTCCTTTTCTTTATTTCACATTTGTTAATAATAGATTTGTTTCTCGTTCTACTCCTCCCAGTTCCTCCTCACCTCACCTCCCATCCCAATCCACTCTTTTTCTGTCTCTCCTTAGACAAGAACAGGCTTCTAAGAGATAACAAGAAAACATGGCCAAATAAAATATAGTAATATTAAAAAAAGAAAACACCAAGCAACAGATTAAAATAGTTACTAAAAGCAGAACATTTATTATCCTACAGAGCTAAGATCAAGATTTACATAATAATTCTTGGTCCACATCTCTCAGGATTTTTTTCAAAATTTATTTATAGGTATGTGTATATATGTAGGGGTAGGGTGGGGTGGGGACTCTCATGATCATACACTGGAGCTTATCTGTGTTGGCATCACATGTTTGCAGTAGCCAAGGAGGTCAAAAGAGGGCATCAGAGTTCAGACACTGCAGTAAGAGCAGATGTAGGTCAGATGAAGCAGGTACTGGGAAATGATACAAGAGGCTTCTATTAGAACAGTGAGAGCTCCTAACTGCTGGCAGGCAGATTCTCCTTGAGGAAATAGTTCACTAGCATTTTTTTTTTCCAGTTTCAATAACCTGTCTTCACTTTTTAACTCATAGCTTTCTCTTTTTTTAAGAACAGCATTTCAAATGATGCTTCTGTTGTCCCACTCCTTTTAATGTTCTGATATCTGACATTTTACTGCTCTCCTTACTCTCAAAAGAAATTTAGAAATTTCACTGAATTTATTCAGATAACGCCAATATCAAAGATACTAGATTAACTACATCTGGAAACATTCCATTCACATGAGATAGTATTAATATGACCCACATGATTCAAATGTCATTAAAGAAATGTAATTTGTTTTTCTACTGGTGTGATATCCAAGCTGTAGGAAAGAGAATGCAAATATTTTTAGCCCAATAATTTATTCCTCTTATCTTGATTAATTATGCCACATATGGCTATTTATTTTCACCTTCCCCTCAGTAGAGTGGCAGCCTAGCACAAAACTGGTACTTGTGTCTTCATTTTCTTGAAGGCCATAGAGGTTAAGATACCATGTTTTGGAAAAAAAAAATCTAATTTATTTATTTATATTTTAATTTTTTTTGTTTTATTGAAAATAGAATTTTTTGACACATAGTATATCCTGATTAGGATTTTACCTCCTTTACTCCCCCCAGTTCCTCCCTACCTCTCCTCTTCTCAAGCTCCACCTCCTTTCTGTCTCTTTTTTAGAGAAAGAAAAGGGCTTCTAAGACATAAAAATATAAACTAAGATAAAATCAAAACTGACACATTGCAATCGGACAAAAAAAAAAAACCCACAAGAAAATGGACCCATGAAAAAGTACAAGAAGCAGATCTATATAGAGGAATCTTATAAATGTATTGTTCAAAGACTATGGGTCTTAATGATAGTCTGTTAAGGTCATAGAACAGTGCCTTGTTCAGCCATCATCAACAGATATCTTTTCTTTCTTTCTTTCTTTCTTTTTTTTTCGCAGCAGATTGGAATAAATGCAAAGATCCACACCCAGATGTTATATGTTGTATGAGACCTTGTAACCCTCAGCCCAAATGGGACAGATGCCTCCATCAGATTCCTCCCCTCGCAACTCAGGAAAAATTTGGGAAGAGGAGGCAGAAAGAGTGCAAGAGCCAGAGGGTATGAGAGACACCAGGGAAACAAGGCCCTCTAAATAGAAAGATCAATGAGCATGTGAAGTCACAGAGACTGAGGCAGCATGCATGAGGTTTGCACAGGTCTGTACCAGATGGGGTCCCTGAGCTGAAAGGAAAAGTAGACACATGGCCATGCTTTCTTGTATTGACTTTGATCTCTAAACATCCGGAGAATTCTAAGTGATTGCAGCAATAATTGAAAGCAAAATGTAAAATAGCTCTTCTACAATTATAGGATGTTAAAAAAAATAAAGCAGCTTTCCCTGATTATTTCTTAGAATGAACAAATGGCAACTGTCATAAGAAAACTGTAACTATCCATTCTTATGTATAAGTCAGAAGTTAGTGGTAGCCTTATTAAAATAAAATTAATTAAAAAAATTATTGTCAAGCAACATAATATTTAACATTGGACTAGGTATTTCTTTGATCTGTGCATTGTATGTAATTAACAGTATCTTTGACCCCTGTACATTAAATACAATGCAATGTCTCTAGATCTTGTTAAATATCTCTTAGAGGTCAAAATCACTGCTGGTTGAGAGCCTCATGAGACTTTGTCTCCTTGAATAAGTTGTACAATTGAAGACAATCTGGTTTTATTTAGAAGAGGATGAGGGGTTAACAATAATAAATAATCTATCCCATCTAATAGCTGCATTATGAAATTTTAGTTGGATTTGTCCTCTGATAGAAAGGACATTGCTTTGTTTCTTGCCTGTTCTTCCTAGTCACTAGCATATATGGTGTGCCTAATACATTTTTATTAAATTGACATATGAATTATGCATTGGGTAAGGGATTTTGTTAGTGCTTTTTCACCTCTACTCAGCACGCATTACAGCATTGATTCTGTGAGAATCCATGCTTTCTATGGAGAAATGCTTTTAGGTTTATAACCAAAGATGTAGAAAACATATTTTCAAACTCTAGTGATGAGGGTAGAGCAATGAGGTGGAAGTGAGAGGTGAAGGAGAGGTGAAGTTTCTATTTGTAAAGATGGAAAACTTGTCTAAGTGTAGAGCAGAGGGAAGGGACCAAGAAGGATGCCTGAATAAGAGCAGGCACCTGTCCAGACCAGTAACTTGCTAGTTGCTCTTGACCAGAAAGCAAAATTCACTTTGGCTTTTGAATCAAAATCTTACTTTTGATTTTACATCTGAACAAGCCATTCCTAAAACCATTTGCCCTAAAGCAAACTTTGCATTTGAGTAATTGCCTTACTACAGAGATAGTTGGTACACTATAGGTCAACTTTTTATATGAATTTCACATGGACATATTATTTTTTCCTGCTTGGGTTCTCAGTAAAAAGGGATACTTGGTTTCTAAATGTTCAAGTTGTTGAATTAAATTAAAAAGTGAGTTTCTAACAAAACTTTATAAACCTGGTTATTAGTGTGCATGTACGTGCAAGTGGAGGCCAAAGGTCTGTGTCAAATGGTTTCCACAGTAGATCTCTGATTTATCTTCTGAGGCAGTCTGTGGTTCCTGGAACCACCAGTTCAATAAGCCTCAATGATCCTTCTGCATTCCCTGCCCAGTGCTTCAGTAATAGGAACGTGTTCCTGCATCAGGCTTTTGATGTGAATGCTGGAAGCTGCAATACAGTTTTTGTGCTTGGATGGCAAGTACTTTACAAATGAGTCATCTTTTCAAGCCCCCCCATCAGAATTTTACAAATATTTATGCTTATGCTATAAATATTACTTTTGTAAAAATGTTAATAGGACTGGCTCATATTAAAGATTTACAGAAGTACAGGTAAACTAATAAAATATTAATACTGAAATCATATTTGAATTTACTGTTTTTAATTTTAAAAATAATAAAATTGTATAATAATACAATTTCATTTCTTCTGTTCAACTTTCTCTAGTGAAATGTGAATGGATATTGGGCTTCCTTCTAGGGATCTCTCTGGATCATTACTTAGATGCCAAGCAATTTGTCACAGCCTGGGTTTCTGCTTTCATTTAATAAATAAGACCTAAATGTTATGATCCAAAACCACTGGTCTGTTGAGCAGTGATCCATGTGAGAACAGTGAACTTATGTCTCCGTAAATTTGTTAGTCATCTGTGAGGAAAAGCAATGCTGACCTCCTAATGTCAAATCCCATTTAGAGCTGGCGAATAAGTTGGATGAGATACTTGATGTCTTTTGAGATGTATTAAGAAACATACTTTGGTGTGGAGGATAGAAGCCCTGGTAAATTAATACAGAGACTGAAGCCTATCCAAATAATTTATCTCTGAATCCTATCTTCCAGAAAAAAGAGTAAGTTAATAAAGGTTGTAGCTTGAGTGAATGGTTTCTGGCAACACATGCTTTTAAGTAACTAGTTGATGTACTAACTTTGACCTTTAACCCCAGTTTCCTACCTCTGCTTCTTTTCTAAAATCTTATTAGGAACTGTTGATGGCTTTGCTATAAGCTCGTTGAAAGGGCAAACACCAGATTTTAAAATTATTTTGTAGGCTTAGTTTGAAGAATAGGCTACAGAAGCACTTTCTAGGTGCTTCTAGCCTACAACTTTTTAGTTTTTTTTTAAAGTTAAAAATTAAAAAAATTAGGAAAAAATTAATTTAGGCATACTAATACCTTAGCAGATTAAGACTTGATTTATATTTCTGAACTAATTGTTGTATCTCTTCCTGAAGTTTATGGAACCCATCATTTCTACTGCCAGAGGATGGAAATAATTCTTATTATATCAGAGCATCATTTGGTGGTGTCCACATAGTATATATCTGCTCATAAGCTAATCATATGACCAAGTAGCTGTACTAAAACCTCACTGAAGGCATTGGCTCCCATGGATTTAAGAATTTTTACTGTCTAATAAGGAGACAATGCCTGAAGTGGTCCCTTCCTGTAATCAAATTGATGACCACCATATGTGTCATCATAGAACTTTCATCGAGCAACTGATGGAATCAGATGCAGAGACCTACAGCAGAGCACTGGGTTGGGCTCCTAGTCTATCTGCAGAGAGGGAGAAGAGATTATATGAGCAAAGGGGTCAAGATCATGATGAGGAAACTCACAGAGACAGCAGATCTGAGCTATTGGGAGCTCATTAAATTGGGACCGACAGCTGGGGAACCTTCATGGGACCAAACTAGACCCTCTAAATGAGGATATTATATGTATGGTAGAGGCAGTTTGTAGGGCCTATGGAAGTGGGACCATAATTTATCCCTAGTGCATGAATTGTCATTTGGAAATCCATTCCTTATAGAAGGATGCCTTTCTCAGGTTTAATACTGGAAGGAGAGGCTTGGTCCTGCCTCAGCCTGATAGGCTGGACTGTATTGACTTCTCCTGGGAGTCTTTACCCTAGTTCATGAGAGGATGGGAGAGTGGGATGGAGGAAAGCTGGAGGGCAACTGGAAAGAGGGAAGGGAGGGGAAACAGTGGTTGGTATATAAAAACGACAAAAAAAAAGAACCCTTTTTAAATGAAAAAATATTATAAAGCAAACAAAAATTAAAAACAAACCAAAAAGAATTTATGTTTTCTTCCTGAGATATTTGCTGTGATTCACCATCACTCATTCTCTCTTTTATACATCCTTCAAATTTTGGATGTTCCCCTTTCTGATTTGGAACTCCCATTGAGTGATTCAGATCATGTCTATGTAGCTTCAGTTGGCAGTTCAGGTCTCATGACAGACTCGGTCCTTCCTGGTTTTAAGTACTGCTCTGTCTTTAGTGAGCCAGCTGGAATACTTTCTTGCTCTACATATAGCCGGCACACTCATGCCTCTGGCCCTTCCATTTGCCTCTGCTCCCCCCTGTTTCATTGACTCACATGTAAACCCCTTAGCTCTTGGTTTTCTCTAACAGTTAGATCAAGTGTCTTTCTAAACACCATCTCTGGCTCTATCCACATTTCCTGTGATGTAAGGAATTGTGGGGATCGATTTTGTGCTCTATCCAGCCCATTACTCAGTGAGTTCCTTGAAGGGCCTGACCATGCAAAATAAATGGCTGGTAACTGCTAAGTGAATGCAGGAGGAAATGAAAGAATGGGTGAATTTTTCTCCTCCTCTGTTTTGTTTTGTCCTGTAGGTATTTCCTATTTAGTGAGAAGCCTGTACACCATTTTGAGGAAGTTTTTAGAAAAGAAATATTTATCTTTATATATATATACTAACTCCCACTAACACAATTTCTCCCTGAGAAGCTCTCTCAAAGCTGTGTACTTCATATGAATGGGACTAAGACCATCCGTTGTATTGTCTCATCAGCTACCTGGCTGGCTCCTTTTATTTGGTATAAGGTTTTCTTTTTTCCTCTGTAGCAAAGGATATTTCTGGACTCAATTCTGAAATGTATTTAACTCTAATATATATATATATATCTATATATATAATTTGGTGTTTTTACATCATGCACCCTGTCAAACTCAGTTATCAGTCCTCTCAGATTCATACCCACTCTTATGATCTCTCCATTTACAAAAAAGCCCATTCATGCTGCTCATTTACTTACTGGAGCATAATTAAACTCCCTGTGGCCAGCCCCTTAAGGAAAACAAGTCCTTCCTCATGCACACCACTGCCAGAGGCCATCAATGCAGAAGTAAAGCACCCTGTCATTCATTTAGCTATGGTCCAGCCTTGAGCACTTGTATACAATGGCATCTTTTTTTTTTTTTTTTTTTAATCCACTAATGAGTGAGTACATCCCCTGCTTCTCTTTCCAGGTTTGTGATAACTCTCTCAGGAGGATATTCTCCAAATTTATCCACTTTTCTGCAAATTTTAGGATATCTTAAAGCTTTAATTGTAACCTAGACACTTTAAAATAAAAAAAATTTTGAGAAAAGTCTAATTTGTTTATGCCAAAACAATAGACTTGATAAAGAGTAGAGAATGAAAAAGAATACACTATCCTTAGGTCTCTGGATGGCAGTGTATGAGCAATTATGTTTGAGGTTGCATAAGGCATGTGAGGAAAGATGTGTAAATATATGTGAGAAACTTAGAACTAAGAGTCAAAATTACTAGATTGGAAAATTTTGTGGGTCAGGATAAAGGGGAGAGATAATAAGCCATCTTTAGAGTTAAATACATTTCAGAATTGAGTCCAGAAATATCCTTTGCTACAGAGGAAAAAAGAAAACCTTATACCAAATAAAAGGAGCCAGCCAGGTAGCTGATGAGACAATACAACGGATGGTCTTAGTCCCATTCATATGAAGTACACAGCTTTGAGAGAGCTTCTCAGGGAGAAATTGTGTTAGTGGGAGTAACTACTAAGGCAGTTGAAGGAACAAAGTAGATGATTGATATTAGACATATTGTTGCGTTTAAACACATGGTAGAAGTTGGACAACTCTGAATATAGTAAAAATATGAATTACATATCTTACGTCGATGAATTGTACTGTGGTTGAACTGTATTTAAGTAAATACTTTTGAAGTCAATACTCACTTCTCATTTTTCTCCTTTGGTCTTCTGTAGATCTTTCTCAGTTTCTCCTCCTTCAAACATATATCTTGGGTGTAAAAAGAAGACATTTAGCATTTCCACTGGAAAAGACTGCATGAGTAATTAAAGTTGAGCTTTGGAATATCATATAATATTAAGAAAGAGAAGTAAAAATTGCCCTGTGTAAAGTTGGCTGCATATGACTGTGCCTATTTGATACTTATCTAGGAAAATCTCTTTCTTAATTTTGTCTTGCTGAGTTACACTTGGTTTCTTCCCAATTTTCATATTTGACCTAGTTTCCAAAGATTATAACTAGTAACTACTGTTTTGCTTTGTTTTTAATGTTTGCACATTGAACCTGAAGCCTATTGGGAATGCTGGGCTCAGTGATTTTTGTGTGGAAAACAGGGCCACTAGATGTGATAACAAGGTGAACAGCAGAGCAAATGCATTTATATCCTGTTTATCTCAAACACAGAGCCAATCTGGGGCTCTAATTCCTTGAGAAGATGATAAATGTTTTCTGCCAGTCTTTCCAACTGAACAAACTCACTTTGATCAGTATTAATCACTTCTGGCAGGCAGTGCTCAAACTTGCTAGCTGCAGTCTAGGTGAGAAGCCTGTCATCGGTAGCACATAATGAAGAGACAGATTGTGGGACAAAGAGAAGAAATATGTCTCTTCACCTAGCCATCAAAATTGTCGAGTTTAATAAGATATAAACTATGTATTTTCAAATAGAGTATAAAATGCTGATCTTTAATCTCATTATTTTTTGCTTCCCTTGATTTTTATTTAAAAAGTAGAGATTGACCCAAATAATACTATGTCCTATTTGTGCTACTCAGTTTTCTCTCATCCTTCCAAATTCTCTGGTGCTGCTGCAGAGAAAGCTTTCTAAAACCAAGCTTCATCATGAACAAGCCAGGGCATAGAAAGAAGCTGTGAACACAGGCTTCCTTAGCTAGGCTAGGATAAGCAAGAAGTCATGGAAGGCTTAGCTATCTTAGCAGTGTATCCTACTCAGAAATGCTCCTTATCAGATATGAATTTCTTATTATTATCTACTTTCCAACGTCATATCGACTAAAAAGTTACCACATTAATTTTTTTTTTCTTGAAAGAGCAAAGTACATCTTGGTGTGCTGTGCTGGATACATAGTCATTTCTTAGAAAAACTCACACCTATTGTTAGCTTCTAATATCTAAATAGAAGTAACTCAATTTGCAAGAATGAATTTCCTGGAACAAATCATGCACAAAAATTGTAGTGCCCTACTTGATAAACCAACTTGTTTTCCCCTTACTCTGAGAGAATCCACATCCATTATCCTTTGAGGTAATGATCACTTTAAATCATCTGCTAAAGGTGATTTAAATTCACTCATTTACATTGGTCTATTGAGGGGAGAGAGAGAGATGGAACATTTCTTTAAAAGGAAAAGGTTAATTGGTGTTCAATGGGCATCTCTGTTATTACAATGATTAATTAATTATGTCAATTCCTGAATTGCACCTGGAATCTGTCACTCAGCTTTGCAGGTTAACTCAATTCATTCTTTCTGAAGTCAACCATTTTGAAGTGAATGAGAAATCTAGTTAAGCCATCTATGGGGAGAATAAAGCACTTCATTTCTGAGACTAGACTAGTGAACCAAGCAGATACATTGAAGCAATGCTGAGAAGACAGCACTAAGCCAATTCTTAAAGCACTAACACATTAAAAAGAAAAACTGAGTATATGAAAATTTAAATGAAATGACTTCTAGAGGAAAAAGAGACATTTACCTTTCAATTATTTAGTTGCTGTTCAAGGTTAGTCTGGTGCATCAGTGCATCTGAATCTCTTGTATGTTTTCAAAAATCTTTTTTTACTCTTTGTTTCTCTTGAACTGGAATTTCCAAAATGGTTGCAAGACTTTCCAACAGCTGCTAACAAATATTCTAGTTTGGGAAGTATTAATTGCCACAATTAAATTATTCAATTTAATCTTTTAATGTTTGAGATAACTGAAGTGTATGCTTTCTAATTTCAGTAGAAATTTGCTATTATTTTTAATAGCATTACTTTAAAGATTTTTCTTGTAAAGTTGTCAACTAAGCATTAGATGACATCTTCTCCAGGACTTAACCTTTTAGTCTTCAACTCTCATCCCCAGAGGACACTTCTATCCCTCATTGAAGTTACTGCAGATGTTGTACCTGAAGAGTGGAGACCCTGAAAGAGACCACCAGAGGCCGCAGGAGTCTGGAATGCAATTGCAAGGTTTATTGAAAGTGGTATACAAACCAACCAGACAGTAGGGAGCCTGTCCACAGCATTCTAAGTAGCAAGGCAGTGAGAGGCTCCTGAACAATGCAAGCATTCAAGGGGAAAACTGCAAAGCTCCTTGACAGGGTATTGGAGTATGGGTCATTTTTTTGATTGGTTAGTCAAGGGAGAGTTCTTGTTTAGTTATGATGGCTCATTGGGGTGGCTTTTTGTCATTGGCTGCCTTCAGGGTTGGGACAATCTGTGGTTTTGGGTGGGGGTGAGGCAGTTGGGGACTTTCCAGATATGGGCATGTCTAGGATGGTTGGGGGTGAGTTGAGAGTCTCACACAGATTCATTTTTCCCCCATACAACTAGTCAAGGGGTTGTCTCCAGTCTTGAATTCTCAGGTTTACAGATGTTTACACCTGAATTGCTTTATACTGTCAGGTAATTTTGCTCATATTATAGTACATTATATTCTTTAATTTGATAATAATAAAAGTACATATCTGGATGGATTCATGCAACCATTGTCTCCAAATCTTGCAGAGACAGAGACTTTGCTGTGCAAAGAATATCATAGCAGCTCAAAAATGAATATATTTTTAGGCAACAGGTTCATTATTACCAGGAAATATGACAGAATGGACCCCCAAGGAAAAGGATGCAATTGTTAGGAAAAGACATTGTTATATTTATCCCTAAATGCTGTCATATGATGTTCATTGGCAAGATAAAAGAAATAACTCATTGCAATTATGGAACATATGAACCAAATTTTGTAAAATATCAAAATTATTCTTAAAATGTTTAATATGAAGTTGAAAATGGGAGATGAAACAAATTAATAAATTCAAAAGGTTCTTGCATTATTCTGTTGATCTGCTTTGTTATGAAACTAGCAAAGGTTGACTTGTTAGGCAGATTGTAGCACGAATTCTGATTGTATTGAAAGAGACTCAGAGCCAGATATCAGGGAAAGGCTGAAATACCAGAGAGAGGAAACACCTGTAGTGGGATTATGCTATGCTGTAAATATTTGTCCCACCTACTAGTTTGACAAAAGCTAATTGGCCAGAAGGCAGAAAGAAAGCGTGAGTGGGGCTACCAGGCTAAGAAAACTCTGAGTACAGGAAGAAGAGAGACAGATGCCACAGACAGACGCCAGGCAGAGCCACCAGAGAAACAACACAGATGCCAGGAGATAATCCAGAGGAAAGAAGCTGAAATGCTTCTGTGAGAAAAGGTACTGAGCTGCATGGCTGAACAAGAAAGATTGAGTTCAGATGAAGGAGTAAGCAAGTTATATGGATAAATGTCTGGGCCCTAGATCAATCAGTGTAAAACTAATATAAGCCTGCCTGTGATTATTTGAGGCTAAGTGGGGCTGAGATGGATCCAAACCTCTGTTCCAGGCCCAGATAGTCTGGGCCAGGAACCAATTATGACAAACACCACAGTCAAATCTCACCTAGCTATCTTCTAACTCCCTTAGCTTTGCTCCTGGTTTCTTCTCCTTGTTGATGTTTTCCAATGCTGCTATAAATACCCTTCTCACCAGCTGTATCCCATCCAGGTTAGGATTAAAGGCAAGAGATATTCTATTTGATAGTTAGCCTTAAACACACAGAAACACAGAAAGTTCTCTGTCTCTGGAGTTTTGAGATTAAGGGTGTAGGTCACTACTCCCTGCTTTCCCTGTGCTGGGATTAAAGGTGTGTACCATTGAAGCCCAACTGATTGGCCTTGTTTTTACAAAGGAAGAACTTCCTTAGCTATGTGTGTCTAGTTTTTAACTGTGTGTTGATCCTTTGATATTCCAGGTTTTATTAAGTATGTAACATATCACCACAGCAGATATGATGGGATAATGAATACCATGAGGCAGAATGCTCCTATCACTGGATGCTGATGGAAAGCACTGAGTTCAATGTTTTCCTTGTTTTGGTCAACAGAGTACACATTTCTTTGTGGGGAAAGCACTACAAAGTCAATAGAAAACCTTTAAATTATATTTACACACTATTCTACATGTCTGTGCTTGATATAAACATGCTTATAACCTTTCAGTGTTTTATTTGTATGCGTTCCTTCTAAGTTACGTGGAAAAAACAATGTATATCTGCTGCAAAAAAAATGTTAGTGAAGTTATTATCATTCTATAAATTTCTTTGCTGAGGAACAATCATTGTGCTCTGTTAATATGTATTGTGTTCATTGTTAATAAAAAGCTAATTGGTCCATAGCTGGCTAGGAAGAGATTGGGTGAGACAGCTGGACTTAGAGAATTCTGGGAGGAAAAAGGGTGCTGGAGTCAGGGGAAATACTAGTCAGCCACCAAGAAAGCAGGGCACATGGAAAATGAGCTAACAAGCCATGAGCCAAAGCATTTTATCTATGAGCAAAGCATAGATAAGAAATATAGGGTAATGTAAATGTTTAGGAGTTTTTCTCGTGAAGGTCACAGCGATGCATTAAAAACAACTTTAGACTGGAGTGCGGGGGTGGGGGGGGGCAAAAAACAAATCTCTACACGGGTTTAAAGAGATATGTAAGCTTGGGAGAGAAATGAGAAGTAGAAAAGCCCTTTAAAAACAGAGTAATAAAAAATATGAGAAGCCAAATAAAGATGGGAAATACACAGGATCCTATATGTTGTTTTAGTATCTTGAAATTGTTTGGCTGCTAACATACATTGGATTATGGAAAATGGTGGACTAAACCAACCTATATATTCCTAAAACATCTTAACTTTAACCCCTCTGCCTCTTCCAATTTTTCCTTTTTCTGTTCTTCAGGGTTCCCCAAATTCTGCCTTATGTTTGACTGTGGGTCTCTGCATCTGCTCCCATAAGTTTCTAGAGGAAGCCTTTATAATAATCATTGGGCTAGGCATCAATCTGCAACAGAGATGTCATTAGGAAACAGTTCATTGACTTTTTTATTCACATGTGTTTGGTTCTATCTTATGTCTCTGAACTATCAAGCCTCTGTTCCTGGTCATCCAGGCAGTAGTACCAAGCATGGGCTCCCTCTTTTGGACCATGGATTGGCCTCTCCAATTAGCTCTGTGTCATCTACCATTGCTACTAAACATCTTGGAGACCAGATAGATTGTAGTTCACAGATTTTGTGGCTAGATGATATCCTGGTCCCACTGATAGGATTCTTGCCTGGTTACGGTATATGGCTGGTTCAGAATCCTTATTCTCCATTACCAGAAGACTGAAGTCACTACTGTAGATTCCAGGTAGTTTCCACTGCACTATACCAATGCTCCGAACTCATGTCATCTTTCCTAGTTTTCTCTTCTTCCACCTCTCTCATGCCCTGCCTGATCCCTCCTGGTTTCATTGCCACCTGCCACCCAGTGCACCTGCAAAATTTATTTTCCTTATGTGGAAACAGTTCTTGTTGCTTAGCCTCTTAGTGTCTATGGGTTATATCATGAATGTCCTTTACTTACCAGCTGGTGTCCACACATAAATGAGTACATATCATGCTTTTCTTTCTGGATCTGAGTTTTCTCACTCAGTATAATCTTTTTTAGTTCCATTTATTTGCCTGAAAATATTATAATGTCATTGTTTTTAATAGCTGTTATTATCATCATGGTACCTATTTCAATTTTGCCATGTTATGAGTTCTCATATCATAGAGGATTTATTAATCTGTGTATTTTATGCCACTTACAATTCTTGATTTTTTTTAAATAAATTCATTTAAAAATTCATTTGAAGGATTGGTGGCATCTATCCTAAAGCGATTATATGGAGAACCTGAATACAAACTTATACTTGCACACAAATATCTTATATTCTAAGTTAGAAAAGAGTTGGGACAAATTTTCTCGCTACTTAGGCTGTGACTAGACTCCAGATTCTAGTCAATAGCCCCTTTATACTATGAATTAATATTGTGTTTTATATATTTTCTTAAAGACTGCACTAACTGCTTAGGATCAAACAGCTCATGAATATTATGCCTGAGAGGTGATTTTATATGTACAATAAATATGTGGATCTATTAATTGGTATCCAAATATGGCAATGAAAATTACTTCATGGTCTTGTGCTCTTTTATTAAACACTATTGTACTTTTTAAAATAGACAACAAGTATAAAATATACTTTAACTTTTGACAAATACAACAAAATGTAATTAAGAAATACTTGTAAGTTGTATTTGTGTATGAGGGAGAACATGCCACAGCATACATGTGGAGATCAAAGAACAACCTTTAGGGTTCTGTTCCTCCTTTTACTATGTGGATTCTGGGGATCAAAGTCAGGTCCTCAATCTTGATTTCAAGTACCGGGACCCCTGAGGCATGTTAAACTTTGAAATCAACTCTAACCCCTTATTCTCCAACTATTTTTTTTTTACTCTAGTTGTCTCCACATAGAAAAATCTGTGATTATTTTTAAATAATTTTTGATATTCTTATATAACTTAATTATTTTTCTCTTGTCTTTCTCCTCCAACCCCTCCAGGGACACCACTAGCTCTTATTCTCTTTCAAATTTGTGCCCTCTTTTTTTTTTTTTTTACAAAAATTGTTGTTGTGTGCATATATATGTAGATACTCCTAAATACACAAATTCTCAATGTTTATAAACACACTTTATATATTGGTACAAGCATTGTTCTTTTCAACCCCATCTTCAACATGGACAAAGAAAAGACCCAAGTTTCCTGACATTTATGTCAAGAATATAACAAGTCAGGTGCTTGAAGATGAGATTTAAAAGTTAAGCAAAGTGAGGTTAAGAGAACTGACATAGAATTCTCTATTATTGGTAAGGGTATAGGCAAAAGTATTCAGCAATGATTTTGAAGTTATAATCATAGCAAGTTGGTGGTGATGGTATTGAGCTTGAGCTTCTAGCAATGATGCCAGGATAAATTTTTGTCTACCAGTCATATATCCAGTAAATGAGGTTTGTTTTCTCATTAATCCAGTTTAGTAACAGTATTTTAATTTTATTCCTGGAATATCAGGTAAGAATCTGAGAACAAAAAGTTTAGGCTTATTATCAATTCTTCAAACTTTCTACTACACTATTAATAAACTGTTTTCTGCTTGATTTGTGATATTTGACTTGTAATCTGAAATAAAAACAAAATTTTTTTCTAGTGCACCCTTTTCTCCATCTCTTCACACAATTAGACCTTGTTACTCTTTGCTGTCTTCAGAATGGTCTTATTGCATTGACTTTCTGCTTTTTCACTATTTAATATTAGAATATTCTCAAAATAGAAATGTTATCCTTACCTTTTTATATACCTGCTACTATGGTATTATTTTCTATTTGTAGTATGTAACTATTAACATAGCCACCAACAGTTGGCCATAATATGAAAAATTAGAGAATTCAGGATGACTTGTCTTAATGGGACATCTGTATCATATTTTCCTTCTAATATGAAGAAAGATGAGATTTGTAGGGCAAAGAAAGGAGAGGGAAAGAAAGAATCAATACCAAAAATGTACAAAGAAAGTAATCTAGAAATCTATCATTTAAAATTCTTGACTTTATGATTACTTTTAAGTTAAGTGTTCATGATTGCCTTGTGCATGTGAGTTTATTGTCAGTAGAGACTAGAGAAAGGTTTTGCATTCCCTGAATCTAAAGTTGCAGAACGTTGTGAGCTGTCTGACCAGGGTGAGCAGAATTAAAAATGGTTTTGGAAATTATACATGGATGCTATGAAGGAGCAGTGAGCAATCTTAACTATCAAGCCATCTCTCCAATTCCTAAATCTATTTTATTATATATATATATATATATATATATATATATATATATATGCTGTTGTTGGTTGTTTCTTTACTCTTTGCTCTTTGAGAAACCCACTGCCCAATTCACATATAAATCACCTGGATTCTTATTTTTTGTTATAAATGCCTGGCCTTAGCATGGATTGTTTTTAGCCAGCTTCCCTTAACTTAAATTATCCTGTCTAATGTGATGATATATTGTGTATGCTCTAAAGAAATAAAGTTTGGCTGAATCCAAAGAGACAGAGCCAGCCACAGAGTTAGCCATAGAGGTCAGGGAATGGTGACATACACCTTCAATTTTAACGCTTGGATGACATAGGAATAGATCCATCTGGATCTCTGTGAATTCAAACCCCAACAGAGACAGGTGGTAGTGGCACATACCTTTAATCCAAGCACATGGGAACCCATAAATCTGCTCTCATGGGAAACATACAAGCCTTTAATTCTAACACTTGGAAGTTTGAACCAGAAAGTGATATTTTTGGGCACAGAAAGGTGTGTAAAGGTGGAAAAGGCTGAATTTTTCCCTTCTATCTTATCTTCTAATTTACTTCACCTATTTCATCTAAGGATTCATAAAGGCAGATAGGATCTACCCTTTTTGGCCTAATGAGTTGACTAGATGAAAAATGAATATAGCTTGTTCCTCTGTCTCTGATCTTTTAGCATCTCTCTAACATCTGCTTCCATAATTTTATTAAAAGACAAATTATGATGCTTGCAATAGCCTATCTTTTGTCTCTGTGCTTTTTATCTTTATTTCTTTCTTCATATCTTTCTTTGCTTTATTCTTCATGGCATGATGTGCAGCTGGGTAGTTGGCTCCTGGGATCTTGCTCTCCCAATCTTGTAATTCCTGGTCCTTGATATCTCTTCATTTCTGATGCTTCTTCTATTTATTCTCTCTGCCTATCAGCACCTTCTATATTTTTTCTTGCCTTGCTGTTGGCCTTCCAGCTTTTTATTAGAAAAATCTGGTGTTTTAGACAAGCAAAGTAACACAGATTCACAGAGTTAAACAAATGCAACATAAAAGAATGCAACACAATTTTTCATTATTATAACAAATATTCCACAGCATAAACAAATGTAATATATCTTAAAATAATATTCTACAATAATATACACACAGTTAGATGATAGATAAGAATAATTCACATATATGTATTCCTATAAAATAGTTTAATTGGAATTGTGCTACATAGAAAATAATGCTCCTTCTAGAAGCTGTAGTTTTCTAGATAAAAATTTCAGTACCTAGAATACTGGCCTTTGAGATGTTCATCACTCATGTCCTGCAAACATCTTAAACAATATACCATTTATTGCCCCTACCCTTGTTTTGCTTTCCACAACTGAATGGTAAAATTTTATTGGTGAAGACCCCACACACTTTAATCATGGGATGTGGAGAAACCAAGTTGGTACTAAACAGGTCCTTCCTGATATTTAGATTTCACAATACCAGAATGTCTAATGGAGGTTTTCAATAAAAATTAAATTTTAGATGGTCTTTATAAGCTGTGAACCCTGTGGGATTAAAAAAAAATAATCAGAATAACAACATATGCCCATGTATACAATAGTGATACTAATGTTATAGCCAGAACAGACTGCTTTCTAACTGGATGTAAGGCTGTATATGCCAGAAGAAGCACATCACTTAAATGCTTATATATTGGGTTTTATAACAGAGAACACTGGTTCTGTTATTTTGAATTTGAATATGTGATTTCTTTTTTCTGATTCTGGTCCTTTTAACACAAGCTATTCTTCACTTGTGATGAACAATTTTCAAGAACCACATGTCAATAAGTGTACAATGGTTATGTACATTGAAAATAGTGCAGCTTAATACTGGGTTTCAGAAGCCTGAAAAATAGCACAGAAGATGGGAATTGCAAAGCTTGCTCTGAAATTGCTTTTCACATTCTAAAGTGATGAAGAATAAATGTTTCAACTTGTATTATAAAAATCCACTTATGATTTAAAAATTATATTTGAAATAAATGATTAAACTGTTAAAACATGTATTAGGAAATGTTGTGATCTTCTATATGGCAATGTGCACAACTAGCTGTTTTATTACTGCAGAGTGAAGGGAAGAATATAAATGGTTTCTGTTACAGTCCTGTACTCCAATTCCAGTGTTTCATAATTGCAACTGAAACAATTTTGTGGGTTTTTAAAAATCAAAATAAGAAGATATCAGGGAGGTACTGAAAAAGATCCTTTTGTGATTCTGGGCAGCCACCCCTCATAGTATTATCAGTATTGAAAAAAAATATATATATATCCAAAGACTTTCTTCTGCCGGTTCATGCTAGCTGACAAAGATCATTATTTTTAATTTGGAAGGAAGGATGCAAAAGGTGATAAATACAAACTTTGTCAGCACATGGTATAGAATGAGAATGGAAAAACTCATCTCTGAAACCTTGAAAGCTTCCTGTATATGTGCTAACAAATACATCAGAAACAATTGTGATATAGATTGCTTTCATACACGAGTGAGGCTTCACCCTTCTCACATCACCTGTATCAACAGGGTGTTTTCCTGTGCTGGGGCTTCATACTGTTATCCATGGTGCCTTTTGGAAGCCTCAGGGCACAGAGGACAAGTTTACAATGGTTAGGTAATTATAACCACACAAACAAAACTGCAGAAAAAGAAAGGCATGATTGAGAGGTTCAAGGAAGAGCCAAGTTCAAGTACACTGCATGCCAGAAGACCCACCCCTCAAAGAAGTGTGTTTCATTAGAAAAGCATCTTAAGACATGGTAACTGAGAAGTGGCTCATCTCTGATGGCTCTGGGGCCACATATATTCCCATTGACTCCCTGGACAAGTGGCATACTCTGCAGTACTAAGAGCTTCCATTGTGCTCTCCTATAGTCCACCAAATCATGTTCAGTAATAAATGTCACATCTAGTCTGGAAAGGAGAAGAGGATAAGGAGGAAGAGGGGAGAAGTAGAAGGAGGAGGAGGGAAGGTGGAAGAAGAGGGAAAGAGGAGGAGAATGAGTGCTGGAGAAATGACTTTAATCAGTAAGGGCAAGTTCTTTTCAAGGTGACTTCAATTTTATTTCCAGGGATATGATGCCCTCTTCCCCTCTTCTTGCCTCTGCAGGCACTAGACATGCACTAAAACTCATACAGGTATTCAGGATAAATATTGATACACATTAAATAAAAATGATTTTTAAAATTTTTAAGTTTTTTAAAAAGAAGGTATCACCAAATGAGGTATGGAGATGTCCATGGTATCCAGTTATTTGATAGTCATAGGCGCTGAGATGTCAAGAGTGCTTAATCTACAATTTTGTAAATCTTCAAGAAAACCTATTCCACATATACAAATATGTCTGCTATGTATCTGTTTACAACAATGCTTTGCTATTTAAAAATGAGAATATTATTAATGGAAAAGAAGTTAAGTCAGCTCTTGTGGATAATACTAATCTTCTACTTCTAGCTAGAAAATATTATGGTTTCTATCTGAAATAGCTCTCCAAAATTCATGTAGTGAAAGCTGCTCTGCATTACAGCAAAGTATACAGGGGTAGCCTAGGCCACAAAGATTTGGTACCCCAACTTTGGTAATTATATTTGATTTCTATTTGTGGATTCATAGCTTGTTAGGCTGAGCAGAGAGGCTATATTATCAAAATATGGCTTTCCACGCTACCAGGGAAAGAGTAATTCCCCTTGATTCTGTCCCAACATCCTGCTAAGGTATAAAAGCACCTGAGCAAATAAACTGTGGATTCAAAACTGAAACATTATATTCTAATATTTTCAATTTTGAGAATTCCATATATGGTGCACTTTGACACTCTTTTCATCACTTCCTCTCTTCCCCTCAGCAACCTCCCCTGCCCAGCACTTCCTCTGGGACTGAAAACCATTTTTCTTGTAATTACAATGAATTATATTCATAGAAGTCTATTTATTGTTTGTCTTAGGGTTTCTATTGCTGTGAAAAGACACCATAACCTTGGCAACTCTTATAAAGGAAAACATTTATTTGAGAGGGCCTCTTACAGTTCAGAGGTTCAATCCATTATCATCATGGCAGGGAGTGTGGCAGGCTGACATGATACTGACTGTATCTTTAGCAGAAAACAAAAAGTGGACTGTGACACTGGGTATAGCTTGAGTATAGGAAAACTCAAAATTTACACTCCTTTCAACAAGAACATACCTACTCATTAAGGTCACCTTTCCTAATCATGCCATTCCTTTTGGGGGTCATTTTCTTTTAAACTTCCACACTGTTACTTGCTTATAGACATGCTTAGTACAAATTAGAACATAATAACTCTTCAGGAGTCTAATCTTGATGTGTTGTGTTCATAGACAAGAAGCTCTTTCTCTATTTTTCACTAATCTCTTTGAGGCTGAGTCTTTCTCTGAATCTGCTTCTCATATTTTCACAGCTAGATTGGATGCCAGAAGGCTCCAGAAATTCTCTTCCCTTCTCTCAGCCATCATTCTTGCAGGTAAGCTTACATATAAACATGAGCAGAACATCCAGATTTTTTAAATGGGTACCAGAATCTGGGCTTTGGTCCTCATGATTGAGTACTGGGTGCTCATTACTCCTGAGTCATCTCTCCAGCACCCACATAAAATTTCCATTAAGTTGTCTGATGTTTTGATTTGTATTTCAACTCTCACTCACTATATGCATACCTCTTAGTCTTCTTTTCCATTCCCTTTTGATCATCAGCATCTTTCATAACATAGGGAACCTTTCTGTTTCCTTTCTTTTTTTTCACTGTTGTTCTTCCAATAAAATGTAAGAAGCATGAAGATTATCTTTGCAGCCTAGGAAAGTCTGTGGTATCTAATAAGAAATCAATGAATATTTATCATGATTATGATTACAAATGTGAGAGTTCGTAAGAATTTGCATCCACCACAGAGTAATTTAAGTTCCAAATTTTATTATGTTTTAATTTTTAACAGAAGCTGTAAAATTATATATAGCTATTAGAATAGATCTTAAGCAGAAGCATTCTTTATTTTTAAGATAACTAAGAATTTTAGATTTCTAGAATGACAAAGAAGCAAAGGATGTATATGAGACTGAGCACAAACGTTTTAACTCTAGAAGCAGCTAACCCAGTGATTATTTTGCATTTCTCATTTTTCTACTTCTATTTAAAATCTGATGATCCAGTCTCTAAATCATTCACTTCATTAAGCAAAAATGTAGCTCCTTCTCCCCCATCTTGAATTGTTTGCTTGAATTGTCTTTGTGCTGTACTGTTCTTTGTCTCTACTTCCTTTCGTAATCTACTTTGCAGGGAAATCTAATTTATTTTCTAAATTGGAGTTGTATGCTGCCACTTCTGATATTTTACTATCCACATTTTCACGAGGGTTATCATCACTAAACTTGTGATTCAGAAGTATTTCGCAGAACTGCTTGGAAATATATGTTTAGATTGAAATAGCATTGTATTTAAACATATCAAAATTAATTTTGTCTCTCATACAAACTGTGTGTGTGTTTGCATATTAAATTACATCTTATAGACTGACAGAATTAACCATTTTCTGTTTACATGATCATGAAATCATGTATGAATTTAAAGTTATAGCTATCCTCCTTAGTAACACTACTATTGTATTCTTTATGAGGTTTAATTTTTAACTCATACTTTAATGAGCCTCCCATAAGAGAAAATATGGCCTATCCTGGTTTTGAAGAATAGTTTACTGTAGATTAGATATCATAGGGTTTAAGGAGATGTTACAATATGAGCTACATCAAAAAGGCATACTATTTATGATGATCTTAACTTGCTTCCTTTGAAGGTGTATTTTAATTAATTATTCATTCATGAAATTAATTATCATATTGATTACTTTTTGAATAACACATATAACTTGATATGTACTTGTGCTCTGTGCTCATCACCTATGCAGTTATGGTTTTTACAAATTTAATGTGTATGATCTGGGTACTAGAGTAGACTTAATAATGTGTACTGCATAAGCTACATTATAAACTTAAGTCTGAACTGATCATTATGTTCATCAGAATATCAATTTGTCATGATGTCCAAGGATATTCATGCTAAGGTTCAATTTCCTTTTCTATATTATTAATGGTGCTTAAAAAAATTCATCTTGAATGTATCTTAGAGTCATTAATCTTGATGATGAGTATGAAAGTTGTTAAGAATCCTTATTGATACTAGGAAAAGGGCAAAATCAGCGAGAGATAACATGAAAATATTTCCAAATTATCAGAAGAAAGAAGACACAGGCAAGCAGAGGCAAGCTTAATGTGTTTTGGTCTATTTAGATAATATTTTCCACATTGTGTTGCATACGCTGGTGAAAATACTTTACAGCTAGTACAGTAGGGAAAATCCCATGGGAAAGATTATTATCTCTTCTTTTGTTCTGCACTAGCAAGTATTCAAACTCAGTTTCTTTTACTTTTCCCCATGTCTATAGCAAGATTGAAGATTTATTATTATGAATATTTTGAGGGATAAAACCAAAGGTATTAGATTAAAGTCAAAATCATTGATGTATACTGAGCTTCCTTTTATATAATCATGTTTTACTTCTAGTGACCATAACATTTGTAGTATAGCTACATGTGTTTTAATAGAACATGGTAAATATTGTTTTTCAAAATAGAGTGATAGAGATTTTCCGATGATTATTTGACAAAAAGAGCTGGGTGTGATAGCCTATTAAGCTGACTCATGACCTCTGGGCAGAGAGAACATCACTAACATTGTTCTTTGAGTGTCAAACTCTAGATATTACCTCTAGTAATTCTTTATTTTGATTTTATATTTAAAGTTTATTTTTTCTCTTGGCATAGAATTTTAGTTCTGCAGTTACCCTTGAGAAATTATAAATATTCCGTTGTATGCTCTTACATGAGCACTTTTACATTTGCATACAATAATGTGCACCAAACATATTGTACCCTCATGTATTCACAAACACACACAAACACATATTCATAAAAAACTAATAAAAATAAAAAACAAATCCTATAAAACATTTTTCAGTTGTTTATAATATGTATATCTTACCTCAAATATGCATTTAGGTGCTATATTTTGCATTTACTATTTCTATTATTGTTTTTCTCACTAACAGAATCTTGGACTTGGCTTCTTAGTCACACATTTAGACGTTAAGCAGGTTTGACTTCAGAAAAGCACTTATAAAATAAAGTTTTTTGGTTAACTCATAAAATTTTTACACACTAATATCATCCCGAATTTCAGAGCACATTATTTTTAACAATGAACAAATTAGTTATTCAGCCAAGTTTGATTAATTAACAGATTTGAAAGAACTCTTCTTTTTGAAGTTTGATACAGATTTACATTGAATCTGAAAACTGTCACCAATCATTAGGTAATTATTTTGGTGGGCGTATGAAATATAATATATTGGTTTTATTTAAATCCCATTTTAATCCTCCTTTATCAGAATTAAAGTAATTCAAAAGAATTAATTCTCAGTAGATGATTGACTTATAGAGTTCTATTTCTGAGTATCACCTTTATTGCAGAATAAGTGTATTTCTGCTAGGTCTTACCTTTTAATGAGTTAGAAATTAAAATGAACCTTAATTTTAAACTTAGTATTCAAAGGAAGAAGATAATTGTCCTTATTGACTCCTTATAATCATCTGTAAACCAGGTTATTATGCAATTTTCTTTTTAATTATTAAAAATGTAATACTTCAAAAATTTCATCTCATCATTTACCACTTCCCATGTGAGCCACTTTGGGATGTTTATGAAAGAAGTGAATACGATGTTTGACTACGATGTTTGTAAGTTTAATGAAAGGTTCAAAAACACTCTTTTTTCCTAACAAAACAAATTGCCTTGATTGAATAGTTTCCAAACTTTCAATCAATAACTAATAATATTTATTTTGCCTTAATAGATTGAGAAGTAAGTAGTGTTATTAAGAGGTATCACAGATTCAAGTAAGCCTCTGTTAAAGTACAATAAAATTTTACTATTCTAAATACTTTAATATAACTAGATTTTGAAGTCTATTAATGAGTCAAATATAATTTTAATTTTACAGATTTAAAAAGACTACTAGTAATTCTTTCTTCCTCTTATATGACTCATATCAAAGCACAAAGACAACTTTAGCTTTCAAACTATAAAAATATAAACTTTTATTGTAATAAAGATTAAAATGTGGATTTAAGATCAAATTGGCAGTATCTTCTTACTGTAAAATTAATAAATAAAAAAATCAGAGTAAGTTAAATCATGGCTATAAAGAACCCAGAGACAAACTTTTTTCTATTAAAAAGATAAAAATAATTCAGGTATTCTAGAATCACACTACACCTAAAATTAAACACATAATTAATGTTTTATTCACTGATCTTAAAGGCTAAATATTTGTATTATCCAGAGTAGAGAAGTGATACAATTTTGTCATCTTATGATTAAGAGACCTAGCATATTAAGAGAGTAATTAGGAAATAATCAATACAGCATGCAATGCCCTTATCCAATGTATGCATTCTACTGTCTTTCAAATCATGGACTTAAGCAACCATTACTAAGAAAAGGTCTTATAAAATGTAGTCATCTTTTCTTGTTTCTTCTTTGTCTTGTTTTAGATAAAGAAGATATAAACATACATGTATATGTATACATTACTTTTTGTCAAAATTTTATTTTATGAAACATGAACAAAATAACCATTTATATGGACTTAATTAATGACTTCTTTTATTTTTCTATTTTCATTATGCATTCATTTTATTAAACATAACCATTTTTCCCCTTTATATTGTCAAACAGGATTTTACTGTTTGATTACATGACATTTTTCATTAAATATTCATCTCTTGGTGGATGCTAGAATTGTTTCCATTCTTTGTTTTATATGAATATCATGGGTTTGTACATTTGCATATGTGAATATGCATCTGTGTAAATATTCATATACATGTATAATTTCATTATTCTTGCTGTGTAATCATTAGATCTAAGTCTGCTGTGTGTATTATGAGACAATAGTGGTTTTTACTGCAAATTATTCTAGCTTTTTGGTTTTTTTTCTAACTTAGTGCTAACTAGCTGCTTTGATTTTATTTTAACTCTCAATCAGCCAGTATCTCAGTTTCTTTTCATCTTTGCTAACACAGTCTTTATTGGTGCATAACTGCCTAGAAGGAGGAATTATTTTTCATCTGAAATATGTAAATGAAGTGCTTGTCACTACAAATGTGCTTATGACAGAAAAACTTTAATATTATAATTGTTAACTGGAAGTTTGTAAAGTTATTTTACAGAAGCTAAAGCCATGTTTTTATTTATATATGCATATATGGTATATTCATTCTTATACCTTTTGTACTGATATTTGTTTATTATACTAAATTACATATAAATAGTATTATCAATTACCAGTATTTCTTGACTTTGGTGCTATGTTATAAATACATAGCTAGTAAGTTTTTGTGTATATTTGTATATATTATATATTATATATATGCATATATGTGATTAGAAGTTGTGTAATGCTGCTTTTCTGTTTATTTGTCTAATAATTAAGGGCTAACAGTGAGTGATATAATATCTAATATTAACACAACATATTTTCTAATAGACACATAACAATTTATGCTTTGCTAAAATAATTATTATTTATAAAAGGTGTGATTTCTCTAGGCGTTAATGACATTGATAATATATTAAGCCATAGAACTATTTTGTGGTACAATTTAGAAATGGTAATAATGTGTGACAGATGAGTAAACAAAATCTGACTTAGATAAAATATTTTCTTATAAACTGATTACAAGAAAATTTTATTTCATGAATAAAATGGCATATTAGCAGATGATATAGAACTCATGAGAGTTAACATGCAATTATCTTTAAGTTTTCTGTAGAAATTTGATTTGGGCAATATTGACATTAACCATATTTCAAATGTTAGGAAGATGTTGAGCAAATTGTGGTTTTTAAAAATGTAAATATATGTTTTGTACTAAATTATAGTTGTTAAATAGTACTAAACAAAAATGTAGTTTAAAATTAAAAACTGAAAAATGAAGTTCTTCAATAATGACACATTTTTATTTAGTAGAATAGCATAATAGAATACTGTTGTGGTTTGTCAGAAATATTGATTGATTTTCAGAATAATCTTATGTCTGAGGTCAGTCACTTCTTCAAAAATTTGAATCCTTGCCCTCTAATTTAGAAAGCTTAGGCATTAAACCTTCAGTTGATCAGTTCTTGGCAGGCATGGCTTCAAGTACCAACTTTACAATGAAACGTTTTGTAGCTAAATTCAATCAAATTTTAGCAAGGGTTATACTTGCTTCAGATGAAAAGTAATTCTACATTTGAAATTAGATTTGAGATCCATATTTTTTCCAAGAAATAATCCAGTATGATTATTTTATATAAATCAAGAAGGTAGATTTTGTCTCCAAATCTCATCTCATATGTTAGAAATATTTTTAATCATGAAATCACTGTGCATAAGTGATTTAACAATAATATAAACAAGTATTATTTTTAGTATTATTTTAGACTACCTAAAGAATCTAAAAGTAGTAGCTGAATAAAATTTTTTAAAAATGTAAAAATGTGGGTGTTTATTAAGGAGATGATCAATAAACTACTAATTTTGCCATGTGATCACTTGTCTTTTATATCTTAAATTTGAAGTGTATATATATATAAAAAATAATATACATATATATTAAAAATGTTTTTCCCCATGTATATCCCTGCTCACTCTCACTTCCCTCCTCTCAAGGCCTTCTAGTCTTCCCTTAACCTCCTGGCGCCATACCCTCATCCATTCCTCCAAAAGGGCAAGAGTCTCAAGGTGGGTCAGTTCAGTATGGTGTATCCATTTGATTTTAGGATGTCATTTTAGTTTTCTGCTGAGTAATACGCCATTGTGTTACATTAACACAATTTGTTAAGCCATTCCTCAGTTGAGGGACATCTGGATTGTTTCTAGGTGCTTGCTATTATAAATAATGCTTCTATGAACATAGTAGAGATAATGTCATTAAGGTAAGAACGTGCATCCTTTGGGTATATGCCCAATAGTGGTATTGCTGAATAATTGAGGAGATTGATTCCCACTTTTCTGAGGAACTGCCATACTGCTTCCTAAAGTGACTGTACAAGTTAACACTCCCACCAGCAATGGAGGAGTGTTGCCCTTGCTCCACATCCTCTCCAGCATAGGCCATCATCAGTGGTTTTTACCTTATCCATTCTGACAGATGTAAACGGTATATCAAAGTTGTTTTGATTTATATTTCTTTGATGGCTAAAGATGTTGGGCAATTCTTTAAGTGTTTTTCACCCATTTGTAATTCTGTTGAGAATTCCCTTTAGAGCTCTGAACCTCATTTTTTAAATTGGGTTATTTAGGTTTTTGGGCTCTAGTTTCTTGAGTTTTCTATAAATTTTAGAGGTCAGTCCTCCATTAGATGTAGGGTTCATGTAGATATTTTCCCATTCTGTATAGTATCTATTTGTCTTATTAACTGTGTCCTTGGCCTTCCAGAAGCTTCTCAGTTTCAGGAGGTCCCACTTATTGATTGTTGTTCTTAATGTCTGTGCTATTGATATTATATTTAGGAAGTGGTCACCTGTGCCAGTGCATAAGAAGGTGTTTCCCACTTTCTTTTCTATCAAGTTGAGTGTAGCTGAGTTTATGTTGAAGTCTTTGATCCACCTGGAGTTGTTAGTCCATTTTTTGTTTGTATTTTCTTCTATTTCTTTAAGGGGATTTTTACATAGAACAAATAAAATATTTCTTCTATTTCTTTAAGGGAATTATAAATTATTTATCATTTAAATCTTCTATTATCTTCATTAAGTTGTTTTAAAAGTCTTTCCTTCTGCTTCCTCTTCATTATTATTCTCAGGTCTTGAATTTGCAGAACAAACAACTTTTTCTGGTGGTGCTTTGCTGTTTTTATATTGTTATATGGGTTTTTGCACTAGTGTCTGCCTATTCCTACCTTGCTTCACTGCAGGATTTGTCTGAATCTCAGATAGCTGATTATGGTGCAATATTTTCTGGGTATGTCTGTGTCTCAAGAAGCCACTCTTGGTCCAATCTGGGTTCTTGGTCAGCTCTTAGTTGTCTCTTAGTCAGATGTGGATCAGGTGTCTGTGGTTTTCTAGTTGTTGTGGAGGTCACTGTGTGATGATGTAGGTTGGGGCAGATGGGGTTTTGGCTTTGGGATGTCTTGCTGGCTGAGTTTAGGTAGGAGTTTGGCTTGTAAGGAGTCTCCCTGCTGGTTTGGGTTTAGGGTGAAGCTGTGTAGGGTTGGGGTCCCAGGGGCTGAGTTCTTGGGCTAGGTTTTAGAGACTGCCATCTCAGCTTGGCCTGAGGTAGGGGGTGCCACTCACCTTTTAGTAGGTGAGTCAGGCACTTTATTTTATAATTAAGGATTGCTTTTCTTAAAATTAGGCAGAGAAATTTTCTTATGGGCAACCATAAACATTGTACTGGACTTAGCAACAGCTAAAATTGAAGGAAAGGAGGGAAATGATAGATTGCAGATTCACCATCTTCACAGTGGGTGTTGTCTTTAACTAGCTTTTATTTATTTTCAACTACTACATCATTGTTAAAGGCATCGTCTCAAAATTCCAAATTCTTATTTTTATTTTTCTATTTTATGTGACAGTTACTATTTAATTCTGTACATCACATAGCTTCTTTCTCTGTTAGTGTCCTAAGAAGACTTTTTTGGTCTCAAGATCACAAACTGCAAGTCTGTACTAGGGAGAAGGGGCTCATATATATATATTTTTAAAATTACTTATACCTCCTCTTGGCTTCCTCTTATTCTGTGTCTCATCCTATACAGTATCATATATCATACTGAAACTAGTGAAATAACTTAGTTTCCAAAGCAATTAGTTTAACTGTTTTCTTAAAAACAAGATCACACACATGATATACTTTTCATATCTTTTTTTTTTATTTTAACTTTATTTATTTATTTATTTGCCTTGGTGTTTGTCTGGAACTGGAACTACAGACAGTTGTTAGCTGCCATGTGGGTGCTGGGAATCGAACCCGGGTCCTCTGGAAGAGCAGACAGTGCTCTTAACCGCTGAGCTATCTCTCCAGCCCCTCTTTGTAAAATTGAGTCTAAAGTTGATTAGAATTCTTCAAACTTCCATCTGTAATAATTTGAAGTGCCTTTCTTTATTGTTATATTCTATAACTTAAAATTATGTTCTGAAATTATAACCCTTGTAAAAATGCAATGATCATTGTACTTTTTAGGCATTGGGAGAATAATCTTGGCTGTTAACTAAATGTGGAAGCAACTGAGAGACAAACTTTTGGTCATGTCTTTAAGGGATTTTCAAGATTCTATCAACTGAATTGTGAAGGCCCAGCCTGGAGATAAGTGGTAGGTTTCAGAAGGAGAGATAAAGAAGAATTTTCATTGTTGTCTGGCATATATTTTTCAGGCAAGTTCCCCTACCCCACTGATGCTACTAAAATTGTATTCTTCATTGACATCATGATCCAGCACTCTCAGCTTTCCAATGGGGACAAAAGACCAGTAACTCTCCCAGGATTTTTTCCCACCTTATGGACTTGAGTGATAAACGCCAAGTTCATAGACATCCAACCTTGTGAATCAACAGCTTGTTTTTGGCTTTCCAATGTAGAGATCATCACCATTGGACTAACCAGACAATATTGGATACGCCAATCTTGTAATCTCCTTTTAATATATTCACTCTGTCAATTCAGTTCCTCCTAGGGATGCTGAATAATTCTGAGTGTACTTTTTAAATCTTACACATAGTTAATATTTTACTAAGCTAGTTCATATTTGTAAATATATGTACACTGTTTATACTCTGATAAAAAATTTGTCATGGTACATAAGCCATCAGATATTGCTGAGTAAATGAATGGTCATGTTATGGATATTTGGTATAGTTCTGAAACATTTTGGGTTTTTTTTGCTAGCTTAGATTCTTTTAATTTTAATGTTGGGAGATGCGTTCACAGGTTTCAGAGTGCATCATAGATGAAACAAAGCTTTGAATGTAAAGTTACACTAAGATATTTTTGTTAAATTGCTTTGAAGTGAAAAACCCAAGAATACAATCTAAGGCTTTAGAAAGACATATAGTTGAGTGAGGAACTCTTTAAGGTAAGGGAATAGGAAGAAAGCAGTCCAGTCATTTTTATCTGATGTGCATTTCTTGCTAGGATTGGTTGATGACCAATAGTGGTGATTAATTCCTTATACCCATTTCTGCTTTCAATTTTCTGATATAAAAAATTATCAGTGACTGAGTATATACCTTAAAAATTTAAAGTAGAGCTGACTAATTCTTTATTAACATATAATAGTTTAGGTTTGAGATTCTTTTTTTCACTCTTTTTATTTTTATTATTTGGTGATTTTACATCATGTTCTCCGTCAAACTCAGTTATTAGTCCTCTCAAATTCATACCCACACTTATGATCTCCACATTTACAAAGCTCATTCATGCTGCTCATTTACTTGCTGAAGCATTATTAAACTCCCTGTGAGCAGCCCCTTAAAGAAAACAAGTCCTTCCTAACACACACTCCTGCCAGAGGCCATCAATGCAGAAGTGAAGCACTATGACATTTAGCTATGTTCTAGCCTTGAGATCTGGTATACAATGACAGCTTTTTCTTTTAAGTCCACTAATAAGTGAGTACATCCCATGCTTCTCTTTCTGAGTTTGTGATGCCTCGCTCAGGAGGATGGTGTCCAAATCCATCTATTTGCCTGAAAATTTTAGGATGTCATTTTTTCTTTTTCTTTTTGTTTTTCTATGACTTTTTAAATTAAATTAAATTAATTTATTTATTTTTAAGGATTAAACACAATGGGCAAATTAATAACCAAATTAAACAAAAGAGGAAAGACCTATTTCAATAAAACTAGAAATTGAAAGGCAAACATTATAACAGATATGGATGAAATTCCAGAAAATCATAAGGACATACTATATAAATTTGCTTTTATAAATTAAAGATTCTGAAAAAACTGGTGAGTTTTTAGATAGCAAAATTGAACATAAATTCAATGAATGATTTTACCAAATGCATATTTTGTAACCTGCTTGAAATACTAATAAAATATTCTATACTAAAAATAAAAAACAGGAATAACAGAAGCAAACATAAGAAAATATGGACTTACTACAGAATTCTACTATAACTTAAAAATTAAGACAAATACATATCATATAATTCCATAATACTTAAAAAATAAACAAAGCATTTAAAAGTTAAAAACCAGTAAAACTCTGATATTAATCACAGTATCTTCTTTATATATATATATATATAGTTATTATTATTATTTGGAGTATTTGCATCATGCACCTGATCTAACTCAGATATAGACCTCTCAGAATCATGACCATACTTATGATCTCCCCATTTAAAAACTGCCCAGTTATACTCCTCATTTCTTTACAGTGGCTAGACCCTTAATAACACACTTCTTTACACACCCACACCTCTGCTGGTGGCCATCAATGAAGGAATGAGGCATTGTGTCATTTAGCTGTGTTCTAGCCTTGAGCTCTTTTTTTTTGTTTTGTTTTGTTTTGTTTGTTTGTTTTTGTTTTGTTTTGTTCATTCCTTATTTATTTTGTATTTATCAAGAAAAACAGTAAAATGAATTTAAAATGCTGATAAGTTAACAATAACTATGAAGAAGATAAAAATCATAAGTATGACTTATCAAGGGTGATAATGCAAATAAGATTGCTACACATATATTTACTTTGTGTTCAGTTTTCCCTCTGAATTTTTTTTTTCCATCCCTGAATATCCTTATTCAAGGTCCCTTCTCTCTCCCGCCACATCAGGTCATTTTTTCTTCTCCACCACTCCCCATCTCCTCCCTGGACAGGGAGCAGACAGTACTATGGTCCCAATGACCCAATAATGCTTGGATGAGTCTCCACTCCTGGCAAATCCAGTTTTGTCCCCCCTCCCTCAAGAGTGAGTCAGGTGTTCGTATAGTTGGAGTGGGATCCAAAGGGTCAGTCCAGGGTGTTTCTGATCCAAAGCTGTTCAGTGGTTGTGGTTTGCATCTTGGGCATGCTTGGCCTTTTTTCTTGTTTGTTTGTTTAGAGACCACTAATGAGTGAGTATATCCCCTGCTTATCTTTCTGAGTTTGTGATACCTCACTCAGGAGGATATTCTCCAAATCCATCCATTTGCCTGTGAATTTTAGGATATCATTTTTTCTTACTGCTGAGTAGTATTCCACTATGTAGATGTACCACAGTTTGTTAATCTATTCTTCAGTTGAGGAACATCTAGGTTGTTTCCATGTTCTTGCTATTACAAATAAAGCTGCTATGAATATAGTTGAGCTAATACCTTTGTAGTGTGAATGTGCCTCTTTAGGGTATATACCCAGAAGTGTTATTGCTGGGTCCTTGAGGAGATTGATTCTCAATTTTCTGAGAAACCTCCATATTGCATTCCAAAGTGGCTGAACAAGCTTACACTCCCACCAACAATGAAGGAGTGTTACCCTTGCTCCACATCCTCTCCAACATAGGCTGTCTTCTGTGCCTTTTATCTTAGCCAATCTAACAGGTGTTAGGTGGTATCTCAAAGTTGTTTTGATTTGCATTTCTCTGATGGCTAAAGATGATGAGCACTTTTTCAGGTGCCTTTCAGCCATTTGTAGTTCCTCTGCTGAGAATTCCATTTTTAGATCTGTACCCCACTTTTTGATTGGGTTAGTCAAGGTTTTGGGCTCTAGCTTCTTGAGCTCTTTATATACCTTAGAGATCAGTCATCTATCACTTGAATGGTTGGTGAAAATCTTTTCCCATTCTGTGGACTGTCGTTTTGTCCTATTGACAGTGTCGTTGGCTTTGCAGAATCTTCCTAGCTTAAGGAGATCCCACTTATTGATTGTTGTTCTTAGTGTCTGTGCCACTGGTGTTACATTAAGGAAATGGTTGCCTGTGCCAATTCATAGAAGTGTATTTCCCACTTTCTTTTCTATCAGGTTCAAAGTGGCTGGGTTTATGTTGAGATCTTTGATCCACTTGGATTTGAGTTTTGTGCAGGGTGACAGGCTCGGATCTATTTGCATTTTTCTATACACTTCCATCCAGCTATGCCAACACCATTTGTTAAATATACTATCTTTTTTCCATTGAATGTTTTGGGCCTCTTTGTAAAGATCAGGTGTTCATAGGTTTTGGGTTAATGTCTGGATCTTCAATTCTATTCCATTGGTCCTCAAGTCTGTTTTTATGCCAGTAACAGGCTGTTGTTATTACTGTAGCTCTACAGTACAGCTTGAAGTCAGGGATGGTGATACCTCCTGAGGAATTTTTGTTGAGTAAAATTGTTTTGGAAATACTGGCTTTCCTGTTATTCCAAATGGAATTGAGTATTGTTCTTTCAAGGTCCAAAAATTATTGTGTTGGGATTTTGATGGGCAGTGCATTTAATCTGTAGATGGCCTTTGGTAGAATTATCATTTTTACTATGTTGATCCTACCAATCCAGGAACGTGAGAGAGCTTTCCATTTTCTGATATCCTCTTCAATTTCTTTCTTCAGTGATATAAAATTTTTGTCAAACAGGTTTGTTACTTTTTTGGTTATAGTTACTCCCAGGTATTTAATACTATTTGCATCTATTATGAAGGGTAATGTTTCCCTTATTTCCTTTTCAGCTCTTCTATCTTTAGTGTATAGAAGGGCTACTGATTTCTTTGAGTTAATCTTGTATCCTGCTACATTGCTGAAGGTGTTTATCAGCTGTAGCAGTTCCTTGGAAGAATTTTGTGGGTCACTTATGTATACAATCATATCATCTGCAAATAGAGATAGCTTCACTTCTTCTTTTCCAATTTGTATCCTCTTAATCTCTTTTCGTTCCCTTACTGCTTTAGCTAAAACTTCAAGAACTACATTGAATAGATAAGGGGAAAGAGGACATCCTTGTCTACTTCCTGATTTTAGTGAGATTGCTTTGAATGTTTCTCCATTAAATTTGATATTGGCTGTCGGCTTCTTGTGAATCACCTTTATTATATTTAGGTATTCTCCCTGTACTCCTGATCTATCCAGGGCTTTAATCATAAAAGAGTGTTTGACTTTGTCAAAGGCTTTTTCCACATCTAAGGATATGATCATGTGGTTTTGTTCCTTTAGTTTGTTTATATGATGTTTAATATTTACAGTTTTTCATATGTTAAACCAGCCCTGTGTTTCTGGGATGAAGCCTACTTTGTTGTGGTTGATGATATCTTTTATACATTGTTATATGGTTTGCCAAAATTTTGTTGAGAATTTTCACATCAATATTCATGAGGGAAATTGGTCTGTAATTCTCCTTCTTTGTTGTGTCTTTGAGTGGCTTGGGTATTAGGGTGATTGTGGCCTCATAAAAGGAATTTGACAATATTCCTTCAGTTTCTACTGTGTGAAATAGTTTGAGGAGTAATGGTAGAAATTCTTCCTTGAATGTCTGGTAGAATTCGGCACTAAAGACATCTGGGCCAGGGCTTTTGTTTTTGGGGAGGTTTTTAATGACAGCTTCAATTTCCTTAAGTGTTATAGGCTTATTTAGGTAATTAATCTGATCTTCATTTAATTTTGGAAGATGGTAGCTGTCCAGAAAGCTGTCCATTTCTTCTAGGTTTTCCATTTTTGTGGAATACAGATTTTCAAAATATGATCTGATAATTCTCTGTATTTCCTGGGGGTCTGTTGTTATATCCCCCTTTTCATTTCTGATTTTGTTGATTTGAACACTCTCTCTCTCTGTTTTTTGATTAGTTTGGCTAAGGGCTTACCTATCTTGTTAACTTTCTCAAAGAACCAACTCTTGGATTTGTTGATTCTTTGTATTGTTCTTTTTGTTTCATTTGTATTGATTTCAGCTCTAAGTTTGATTATTTCCTGCCGTCTACTCCTTCTAGGTGAGTTCGCTTCTAATTGTTCTAAGGCTTTTAGCTGCACTGTTAGGTCTCTAGTGTGGGATTTCTCAAGGTTTTTCATATAGGCATCTAAGGCTATGAATTTTCCTCTTAAGACTGCTTTCATTGTGTCCCACAAGTTTGGATATGTTGTAGATTCATTTTCATTGAATTCTAGGAAGACTTTGATTTCTTTCTTAATTTCTTCCTTGACCCAGAGATGGTTCAGCTGAGTGATGTTGAGTTTCCATGAGTTGGTAGGCTTTCTTTGGGTTTTGATATTGTTGAACTCTAACTTTAGGCCCTGGTGGTCCGATATGTTACAAGGGATTATTTCCATTTTTTGTATCTGTTGATATTTGCTTTATGACCAATTATGTGGTCAATTTTGGAGAAAGTTCCATGAGGAGCTGAGAAATATGTATATTCCTTTGCCTTTGGGTGGAAGCTTCTGCAGATATCTATGAAATTCATTTGCATCATAACCTCTTTTAGACTCCTTATTTCTCTGTTGTGACTCTGTCTGGTTGATCTATCCAGGTTGAAAGTGGGGTATTGAAGTCTCCCACTATTAGGGTGTAAAAATTGATGTGGGATTCGAGCTTTAGCAGTGTTTCTTTTACATATGTAGGTGCCCCTATATTAGGGGCATAAATATTTAAGATTGAAATCTCCTCTTGACCAATTTTTCCTGTGATGAATAAGTAGAGACCCTCTTGGTCCCTTTTTATTGCTTTTAGCTTAAAGTCTACTTTGTTAGATATTAGGATTGCAACCCCCACTTGTTTCTTAGGACCATTTGACTGGAAAATCTTTTACCAAATCTTTATTCTAAGCCTGTGTCTGTCTTTGTGGTTGAGGTGTGTTTCTTGTAGGCAACAGAAGGATGGCTTCTGTTGTTGTATCCATCTTGTTAGTGTGTGACGTTTTATAGGAGTGTTGAGACCATTGATATTAAGGGAAATTAGCAATGATTGATTCATATTTCCTGCCATTTTTGGTGGTACCTTGTTTGTATTTCCTTTCTCTGGGGTATTCTTCTTGGAATTATTGATTGTGATTTCGTGGGTGTATCTGGGGTCCTTAGGTTGGAGTTTTCCCTCTAATACTCTCTGTAGTGCTGGATTGGTAGATAAATATTCTTTCAGTCTGAATTTTTCCTGAAATACCTTGTTTACTCCATCTATGGTAATTGATAATTTTGCAGGTATAGTATTCTAGTTTGTCAGACATGCTCTTTTAGTATCTGTATAGCTTCTGAACAAGCCCTTCTAGCTTTCAATGTTTCCATTGAATAGTCAGGAATTATTTTGATGGGTCTGCTTTTATATGTGAGTTGGCCCTTTTCTTTTGCAGCTCTTAACATTTTTTCTTTGTGCTGTATGTTTTGTGGCTTGATTATAATGTGGCACGCTGACTTTTTGGGGGTCATATCTATTTGGTGTTCTGTAAGCTTCTTGTATCTTTATAAGCATTTACTTCTTCAGGTTAGGGAAGTTTTCTTCTATGATTTTATTGAAAACCTTATCTGTGCCTTTGAGCTGGTATTCTTCTCCTTCTTCTATTCCTATTATTCTGAAATTGGGTCTTTTCATGGTGTCCCAGATTCCCTGAACATTTTGAGCTATGGCTTTTTTAGTTTTACTATTTTCTTTGATTGATATTTCTATTTGAGCTACTGAGTCTTCCACTTCAGAGATTCTATCTTCCATCTCTTGAACTCTGTTTGTTATGCTTGTATCTGTGGTTCCAGCTTTTTTCTTCAGATTTTCTGTTTCCATCTTTGCCTCATTTTGTGCCTTTTTATTGCTTCTATTTCAGCTTTTAGTTCCTGGCATGTTTCTTTCATAGATTTGTTCATCTCTTCCAATTTTTTGTTTGTATTTTCTTCTATTTCTTTAAGGCTATTTTTCATATCTTCTTTGAGAGCTTCAATGATCATCAAAAAGGAATTTTTGGTGTTGCTTCCTTCTGTTTCCTCTTCATTGCTCAGTTCAGG